>MDYQ01000154.1:0-72951 GCA_003024175.1 Planoprotostelium fungivorum | reverse complement strand
CCGCCAACCAGCAACCTCGCAGTAAAGTGCAGGAGGTTCAGAGCCAAGTTGAGGAGGTTCAGGGTATCATGCAGAAGAACATTGAGAACCTGGTTCGTAATGTAGATAACCTTGAGGTTCTACAAGACAAGACAGGTGATTTCTATCACAAGCTTGTCTCTACCTCTCGTCCGCCGCTGGCATACTGACCCAGCTTCCAGACGATATGAGAAATGGATCTCTCCAATTTAAGAAGGGCGCGACCAGCTTGAAGCGTAAGATGTGGTGGAGAAACTTGAAGGTAAGTCGGACATCCCATAAGACCATTACTAACTGCTATTTAGCTCCAAATCGCCATTGCCCTCGTTGTTATCCTGATCATTGCGGTCATCGTCATCGCGGTCGTCGTCCCTCTGGTCAACAAAGCCAAGGGATAAGAAGTTTCTCATTTATCATTTTACCAACGAAGATTACCAATATACAGATGTAGTTAGAAATTCTTCTTTTTCGATTGTGCAAACTTGGATGGAGTGAATTTCATCTTTCTCTTACGATCTGTGATCTGGACAATTTAGGAGTGGTTGTTCACAAAAATTCTTCACACAACCTCCAAATTGATGATTCGAGCTCTATATGAGATAGATTGGCAAGTCCCTCCCATGCATGTTACATCCGACGGGTTCACAAAATGGCAATTCATTACCGAGGTGTTCACCGTGATGAACCGTTATTCCATGAATTTGTGTGGATCCATGGTTCAATGCAGACACCACCTATACCACAGCCTTTGTTTCATTTGGTGAGGATACTGTAACAGCATCCTAGTTCGTGGGCTCTTCGACCTTTGATCAATTTGGTCGATGGGTTAATCTCGCATCATGCGAGACAGACATAAACAAGCAAACATGAGTTTGTGTGGAGCCGAGGATATCTGTGCGAGAACAGGACAAGAGCATCATGTAATGGTTAGGTGATCGAACGGTGCCTATTCCCTCCGTGCCGCTCACTTTCATCCTAATTCGAAAAAATCTCGTCTGTGTGTCTGCCCAAGGGCAATCTCACTCGTACTCGACGAGTTCGTTGTATATCGATGACTTACGAGGAATACTGCATTGAGTGCTCTTTGTGACGAAGCTTTCAAAACTGGTGTGTTTCGTCGCAAATTAGTGCAGTCTACAATTTACCGTCAGTACGTCACGATTACAACTTCTGTCACACTTTTTTATGCGGCCAGTGTCTGTCATCTACGGAGGCTGTTGTTTGTGCAAACATTTATTGAGATGCGTTTGGCGCTCCGTTGTCAAAGATCGTTGTATAGGTTGATCTTTCAAAGAGGGAACCTATCTGATGGCTGTCTCGAGGTGATAAGAGCATCTCTGTGCGGTTGTCAGGCGGAGCATGTCTATCTGGTGACGAAGACAACTCAGCTCGAGAACGAGTTGTTCTTCCACTGAAAGTCCATCCAAAGAGATGAAAATCGTTTCGAATTGTCGTATGAAAGACATACTCACCCAAGTCTGCTCAGCTACGCCTCCAGAAGTCTCATTTCATCAGCACATTCGAGAGATGTAAGTTGATGTAGAGCCGATAACTGACATGTGTGACTCAAGGACAGGCCTACTCTGCTCCCAGCTCTTCTGGCTTCGTGGTGGCTTTCAACTTTGGACTTGTCGCCGTCGCAGCCATCTTCACTCTCTTCTGAGAGACATAATAGACCATCTCATGTTCAACGTCTTAAAACTCTTGTCTGAATAGACGAGAAATTCGAAAATTACCTTTTAGTACGACGTAACACGACCGTCGTGACGCTGTCCTTCAAACGTCATGCGTCTACAACGTGATGTCATGCGTTAACCGAAGAATCATTATCCGAACGGGGTGACGACGTGCCACATCATCCGTTCTTTCAAACCGACACACTACCAACAAAATGGAAGCACAACAGCAGGAGTCGAAAGTCAAATTGAACCGGGAAGACTGTCCTACGACGAAAGTCACCGTCTATTCCGGATCGGCCGAGATCACCAGAGGCTTGACCACCAGAGTGAAGCCAGGAGTCACGAAGATCACCTTGAATGGCATCTCTTCTCAGTTCCAACAAGAGTCTGTTCGCATCTCTGGAGCCTCAACAGGCGTCACAGTCTTAGAGGTCACATCGAGGACAAAGGCGCGAAAGGAGAAGAAGATCCAAGTTGATCCCGAGAGAACGAAACAAATGGAAGAGTTGAGAGCGCAGTTGATCCAGTTGACCGACGAGGCAAAGAGGATCGAGGTGAGAGAAGATTACTGCATAATACATCGACGTCATCTTCCGTCTTCGTCTCAATGTGAATGACGAAAGGATAGGAAGAGAGAGACTGGATGGTGGACTGGAGTAAACAGTTGTTGAAGCCAGACAAGAACAGTGCAACCGGAGAACAAGTGGTGAAAGACGTGAGACGTTGAATACAAAGAGTCTCTTCTGACGCTGCACAGGTGGCAGAATACATGAGATTCTACAGGACAGCCACGTCTGAGCTCGATGCCAGAAAGAGACAGAACGTCCAGGATCAGAGAGGTAGGCGTCTAACATCTGATCGAACGGCCTTAATGACACCCCATCAGATGTTCAAAACAAACTGAACTCCCCCGCTCCGTTGCCAGTCTCTCAACTGAATGAGAAGAAGAAGAAGACATCCAATGCACCTTCCACGTATCACACTCAGTTCATCATCACTTTGGCGACCGATGAAAAGGAGGAGTCAGAGGTGTCCATCTTCACTTCATGTCTATTCACGTCTCATCAGCGACAGATATCGGTCCTCTTCACTTACATGGTCAACCGAGCCACATGGTCTCCATCATACGACATCCGATTAGTTGATGAGACGATCAAGTTGAGCTATTTCGGTGTCATACAGAACAACACAGAGGAAGATTGGGAAGATGCACTCATCAGCTTGTCCTCTTCTAAACCAACGATTGGAACTCACCCACCGCAATTGAAGACGAAGAACATCATGAAGAAGGTGAGGAGCTATCTATAGACACCCATCGAGTCTCTCCATGATGTCCGGACGATCGATGTCGTGATGTCTTTACGATCATGATGATGATGATGATGAAGATGGCTGAAGAGGTAATAGGAGGATATCCCCAGGCCACTTATTGCCCCCTCTGGATTTGCTCCACCACCACCACCTACAATGAGTTACAGAGCAGCACCTTCCACGCAGAGTCAGATGTATTCGGCTCTGCCTGCACCGGTGTGCAACACATCATCATCTACCGTCTCACACGTCATTCAGGTCGCCATGTCCGTAACCCCACCACCTACATCAGCCAACAGCAGCATCAGTTCTAGCTTCCAGATCTCTCGCAGCTATTCCCTACCTTCTGATGGCTTAGATCACAAGGTAAGATGACTAGATTGAAACTTGAATGGAAGACTGAGGACAAATAGGTTCTCATTCATAGCTGCATCATGAAATCGAGACTGTCTTACGAGATTGTTCCAAGGATGCAAGAGAAGGCTTATCTGAAGGCATCGATCAACAACAACACAAACATGCCTCTATTGGCCGGACCTTCTTCCATGTTCATAGAAGGCAGCTTCATCGCGAAGGAGCAGATGAAGGTGAAGTATTTACCTCTTTCGCTAATGGTAGTTTGAAGAATTGACGCGTTGTAGTTGGTCAACGTGGACGAAGATTTCGTCGTCTTTTTGGGACCTGATCCATCGATTCGTGTGACGTACAAACATCTGGGTTTCAATTCTGACAGCAAGGGCATCTTCAAGAAGAAGAATCAATTGGTGAGTTCAACCTCATGCGACTCATCGACCTCCATCCTCACATTTGATCTAATGATCTCATTCACATTTCGTTCGCACCTCATCTCATCATCATCATCTCGTTCTCACGATCATCAGGAAGTGAAGACGAAGATTTTCGTAGAGAACACGAAGAAGTTACCGGTCGAAGTGTCCGTGTACGAGCAGCTACCAAAGAGCAGCGACGCCAAGGTCATCGTCACCTTATCCAAGCCAGAAACGGGCAAAGAATGCCGTATCACGGAGGCAAACAACGTGAGTGGCTTGTATTACGTTATCAGAGACATCTGAAGAGAGACAGATCAAATGGGAGCAGAGTGTGAAGGGAGGGGAGACTGTGACATTAGAGACGAAGTACACGGTGGAATGGCCTTTGGAGATGGAGATCGATCAAGAGTCGCTCATCTGATGGACTCTGCATCTGATTCTAAGATAAAGAAGAAATAGTAGATTGCGAGATGTGAGGCAGTGTCCACGTTCATATCGGTGTCTCACAGGAGTTTATGCTTCTCGTTGTTGCAGTAGAATTTAAGACGGGAGAAGGGGAAGAATTAAATATGACATGGTCTATTATGTCTCTCAGAAGAGAGTGAAGACGGCTGCGACGGCGACAAGTCCAAAGTTGAAAGCCACCACGAAGCCAGAAGAGCTGGGAGCAGAGTAAGCCTGTCCTTGAGCCACACAGACTACCCTGGAGGATCCAATTAAGACACCGGCGCAACCTCTGGTGGAGCATCCTTGACCGTAGATGATGGTTGTACTTCCTGCACCACCACAGCCAGAGTTCAGGTAGTTCTCAGTGATCTGATCGTTGGGACCAGGAACAGGAGTGAAGGTGCGTCCAGTGTAGGCCTCGTAGTAGGTGCCTCCGCTGGCGCTGGCAGTGCAGACAGATCCGAGGGTGTATGTGTCGGTGCTCTGGGCGGCATCTTGGCTACAGGAGCCGCTGCCGATGTATCCCTTGACCGTGGCAGTGTTGCCGCTGATAGTACCTTGAGAAGACACTGGTCCGTTTCCGTTGCATCCGGTGAGGTGAGACTCAGACTCAGTAGCGAAGGCGCAGCTGCTAGAGTTGTATGTGGTGACGATGAAGACGTCGGCCTGAGAGGCAGCCAAGAGAGAGGAGAGCAAGGAGAACGAAGGACTGCATCGCTTTTTGTCCGATTGGTTCGAGGGGCTTGGTTGTCGAACTGTCAGCGCGTCGGCAATTTTGTCACGTGACACTGTCATCGAGGAGGCTGTCTGATATGGTATGGGTTTCCCAATCGCATGGTTCTGTCATCAAGGAGGCTCTGACCCGACGAGTGTTTACTTCTGTCTTGCCCCATGTCAGTTATCGGCCTTTGCTGATGCATCAGAAAGAGCTATATAGTGAATGTATCGATTCTACCAGGCTACAAGGCACCCGTTCGGTGACCTTGACTCTGCCTGGTCGCGAACTCCCAGAAATACAGAGAAATTGGATCGTAGATACTTTGTCACCGAGTGGAATGATTCTCCTCGTCAACTCTTCCTTGAAAGTGGCCATTTTGGGTGCCCATATATTTCACTACGATCCACGGATAAGACAAATCATTTATCGAATCTCTTTCATCTCCTCTCCGTGGGTGTCCTCGGTTACATTCTATTTCCTCACGAGAGGCTGCCTAAACCCAATTTACAGAGAGGCAGACGGGTATCAGCGGTGAATCCTCCCTCCCATCCACAAGATGAAGAAGATTCCCAATAGATCAAAGAAGAAATAACGCATGACCAGATAATACAGCCAATCCTTTCCGTTGGGCCAGCCTGTGATCTCTCTCTTCACTTTCTGTTCATCTCGTCAATATCTCTGTGGTGATTGTGTGGCTTCACCTCCCAATCGTGCGAGACATCGTGTTGCAGCCTCGCTAGATTCTTGTAGTCGTCTGTCATCACTGCTTGTAACCTCCATCTGTGAACGTGTCAGCTAAGACATCATGGCACATGATCAGCGTATGATGTGAGAAGGATGACTGAAGACGATGATCACTTTGTGCTGGTGATCATCTCCTGGCGCGTGTTAACGGTCCATGACATCATCTTCTTTCCTGCGCTTCTGCAATCGTCCATGAATCTACAACGCGTCAATTACATGTCAATTACATGTCAATAGAGTCTCAAATGTTTCGGACATGAGATTTGGGACTCACTCTTTCCCGCCAGAAGTAATCAGAGCGGCAAAGTGTATGCTGAACGATTCACAGTCGTCCCAAAACCATCTCCTAGCGAATCGTACGGAGAATCCAATGTGGCTGAGTCTGTTCTCTGTCAGCACGGACCAGATGATGTTGATGTGTCGATGGTGGATGTCAAAGTTGACGTACCTGGTATAATAGAGGTGTTTCTTTGCTGCACGGATAAATTTGGGATGCCACAGACCTAAGACGATGCGACCTCCCAAGAGTTGAATGTTGTCGCATTTCTGTCGCATGATCTCATCCATCAGTGAGAAAAGGAGTTCTGGGTCGTTGTCCATCTGTCGGTATTGAACATTTATCTTTGCTATCCGATGTTCTCACCTTGACATCGACGTTGAGTATGAGGTGTTCGTGCTTCAACATGAAATCGATAGTCTGTGAAAACGTCGCGATCTTTTGTGGAGGTAGCTGATCTTTGTCATTTGTGTCCCTGACCTAATAAACGTGGCACCTGTGTGGTGTGTAACTCGTCAAGAAAGCCGTGAAAAGGAAAGTCTTTGATCAGTCCTTTCACTTTGAAGCCATTCTTCTCTAAGCGAGGATGATGTAACATCACAATGTTGTTATCTTTCGTCACGTGAACATCTGCCTCGATGCCTACCTATCGTCAAACGACGTCGTTTCATCTTCTTTACCTTGTGCTCCGTCTCTCACTGCCATTTCGAAACCTAATCACTTTCAGGTGACTCGAGAGAGATGGGATCTCCACCTGCAATGGTGTTCTTCGGAAAGCTACCATTGGCTCCACCGTGAATCCACCCCTCCGGCACTGAATCGATCTCTTCCTCGTCCTTCGTCATCGTGAGTGTCGGTGGTTTCCCTGCTGTGTGTCGTGTTCGACGCATGATTCACGTGATTGCACGTGATCTTCGAAATGAATTTCCATAGAAAGGGGAGAACACAAAATCTGCCAAAGATTCATCTGTGACGCTCTGAGACACAGACAGGACGGCTGATAGCAGCTTCACAACAGCAAGAGAGGTGATAGTTATCTGAGTGGCCTCATTGTTTCGTACGTACTCTCAGTCCAGAGCAATATAGACCTTGCCGTAACCATCGAGGGGGTCACACACAGCCTCGATCACTATCATTACGTCTGTCTGATTCAGCACGGTCACAACCTGACAATGCGAAAATGACAACAAATAGACATTTATTCAGAATTTCAGTTCCTCACGATGCGTCCACCGCGAGTACCGAGGGCGCCGAAACCGCCACCTCCGCTGCTGCGAGTGAAGGTCTTGGTCACACCGCTCGCTCCCGTTGTGGTCGTGGTGGTCGTGGTGGAACCACCTCCAGTCCTTCCACTGGTGAATCCAGAAGAAGTGAAACCAGAAGAAGTGAATCCAGAGGTACGACCGGAAGAAGTGAAACCGGAGGAAGTGAATCCAGATGAAGTGAATCCAGACGTACGACCAGAAGTGGTGGTGGTGGTCGTGGTGCGGCCGGAAGTGCGGCCAGAAGTGAATCCAGATGAAGTGAATCCAGATGAAGTGAATCCGGAACTTCCGCTGTCTCCGGAGTCTCCACTATCTCCCGAGGAGGTAAATCCGGAGCCACCGGTGGTACGTCCAGAGCTGCCCGAAGTGCTGTTGCCTCCACCAGTAGTCACCGTGGTGAAATTTCCCGTGCAAGAAGAGAAGAGGAGCTTGTTGGGTGTTCCTCTGGGTACCTGTCACGGTCAGACGTACCTTACGCAAGTCCACTCACGCTTCCCAGGGCATCGGGAGTCGAAGCAGTCAGCAGAGCGTTGGCCACTTGGGCCGGAGTGTACGTCGGGTTCTGGCTCAGAATCTGAGCGACAACTGTTGACGTCAGCATCTTCACCTCTTAATGTATCCCACCTCCAGCGACGTGAGGAGAAGCCATGGAGGTACCGTCTTGAACTGCAGTCTTACCACCGGGAACGGTGGATGTGATTTCGACGCCGGGAGCTACGATGTCCACGCAGTCTCCGTAGTTGCTGAATTCTGCGAATTGGTCTCGCGAATCGCTGGCACCGACGGTGATGGCATCTGGAGTCGAGGCGGGAGAAGTCTCGCAGGCGTCCTGGTTCTCATTACCAGCGGCGATGACCTGATGGAGGATGAGTGGAGGAGATGTGGGAAGGACCCACGAAGGTGACGCCGGTCGAGATGGCGCGAGTGACGATCTCGTTTTCGGATCGGCTGTAGGAACCACCGAGGGACATGCTGAGATGACATCAGATGGTGTCGGGTGATGGAGGTGATGGACTCACTTGACGACGGAGGGTCTCTTCTTCTGCTGGGCCTGCTTGGCTACCCAGGTGATGGCTTGAAGGATGCCCTCGCTGTCTCCACGTCCGTCACAGCCCATGCACTTGACTGCGATGAGCGAGACCTGAGATGATTAGCTCTTCAAGGTGAGACGAGAGAGGTTGTACCTTGCGAGCGATTCCGTAGGTGTTGGAGCCGATGGTGCCTGCCACGTGAGTGCCGTGACCTTCACAATCTTCGTCCCTTCCATCACCGGCGGTGTTGACTCCCCAACTGGCTCGACCTCCAAAGTCAGGGTGGCGGATATCAATTCCTCTGCGAGAAGATGAGACGGAGTTGAGGTGGAAATGACTCACGAGTCGAGGACATAAGCATCGACACCGGCACCGTCCGTCTTGTTTCCCCAGGCGTAAGTGCCAGAGAACCTCTGAGGAGAGGGGTGGGTGTTGAGCCTCTCGACTCCCTAGACATCTTCAGTTTCATTGTCGATCGATCCATTATTCCATCTCACCCATGGACCACGTCCCTTGAAACAAGAGTCGGCGCTGAGAGTTCTCAACTGGTTGGGCTCAATGTAGTGGACAGACTCTTCCTGAAGCAGTTCCTCGATGTGACTGACAGAAGTCAGATCGTTTGTTTCAATTGCAGTCCATGTTTAACTCACGAGGGATCGAAGCGTCCGGAGAGGGCATTGAAGGTGTGGACGTTGTGGTGCTTGAATTCGCCGTCCTCAGATCTCTTGCGTGCATTCCACTTGTTGACGAAAGATTGTCCTGATTGTCAAGTCAATCACCGTGAAAGAGGTCGAAAGACTCACTCATGCTGTGTGTGGCATGATCGTGAAAGACCACGATGTACTTTCCCTTGTGGGCGGGGACATCAGAGTTGTGGAATACGGCTGACAGAGCCACTATTCCTCTAGTCAGCGAATGTGAAGGCAGAGAGAGACTCACGAGGCACCAAACAGAGAAGGAGAGCTGATCTCATCACTTCCTGTTCTGAAAGAATGAGCACTGCCCCGAACAAAGCGGGAGGACAAACCAACGTCAGGAATTTGTCAAAGTCAAAGTGTCTCAGAGAGCGACACTGAACGTCCACACGTGATCACGTGACTGTGGAAAACAGACCGGAAAGGTGGGTAGAAGCACATAAAGTAATCGAGGTAAAGATGGGGGTATTGATTTATCCGCCTCTCAGTTTAGCCGATTACAGGCCGAGAACACCTAGAGGTCCCTGAGCGAAGGTCTCCTTGGTTGCTGGGCCGCTCGCCTTGATCACTGATGCGATTCAGACCTTCTTCTCATGCGATCTCTCACCCTCGCAAGTGGTTCTGATGCATCCCGTCGCAGAATTGAAAGTCTCTACCTCGGTCTGTCCGATAGCGCAAGGAGCGTAAGGGTCATAGCACAGGCCCTCTTCAGTCTTTCCTTGGGATGTGCTGTTCGCGCGTCATCATCTCTGAAGGGTTGTGCGAAAGAAGATGAGATGATGATCACCTGTACTTGACGAGATCATACGTATTCTTGGGTCCTTTGTCGACACATTGAGTACGAGGACAACCAGAGTTGGGATCGATGTCTTGTACCGTCTCTTGGTCTGGATTGCAGTGTATGACAAAATCGGGGCAGATGGGGGCTCTCTCGGTCACTACAACGCGTCAGAGGGTGTAACCTTGTTATCTTTCACCGATCTGAGCGAAGAGACAGGTAGCAGAGAAGGCTAGGAATAAAGTGATGGTATTGTAGTGATGCATGGTTGTACGTCGTGAGAATTCGTGCGTGTTTTGTGTGGAATGAATGTTCAACCCGGCAAACCTCGAGGTTTTCTTCCAGACGGTTTCCATGTCGGGGAATCCGCCCACAGATGTTGTCAGAAAGGGAAGGGTCTTTGTTTGGAAGGCTGGGAGGCTTTTTTGTGACGCATAAAAATGGTCTCGATGTTTTGAAACACATCGGAAGGTTGCATCACATTCTTCCCGCTCGATCTCCAGGTAGGGGGCTATCACTGATACACGAAGAGGATCGCGCCTCAATGGCGTCCTTCTTGCGGCGTAGTTCTTTTGCAACTCTTCAGAGACAAGAATCACTTCGAAGTTGGAATGTAGAGAAGGAATATCCAGAGTATGAGAGCACCTATCGTCTGATCGATAAGCTTCTGGGAAGAGAACAACAATCGTCTAAAATAGAGGAGGATCATCACGATCCACACGCAAAAGAGAGGAGAAAATTTCGGTATAGATATCTCAGCAGTGCTTTACTGGAGAGCAGGTCAGTCTTTCGCTTATGATTCACATACGATATTCTTTGTCGAACGGAGGTGTATCACTATATATTCTGAAGATCTCACAATCAAGTAGAAATCGACTCGATCGGATGCCTGTGGATGCGGATTGGGCGGAGACGCGACAACTTCTCAATCTTCAAGAGGATACATATCATGCCGCCACAGTCCAAGCGAACATCAACACGATGAATCGTCTTCATAGAAGAGAGACAATGAGAGTCTCTATGGTCGATGTACCAAACGTCCCCGATAGTGGAACCCTCTCCGTAAAATTTCACCTTCCCAACAACAAGAACAAAGTCATCAGCGTAGATAGAAAGAAAACAGTCGCAGAGGTGAATCAACAATCCATCTCCCTTCACCATCTCATTCAACATCAGGTGATCGGTCAACTGTGGAGATTCACTGCCGGAGTGAGATCACGATGAGGCAACCGTGTCGATTGATTCTAAAACAGTTTCTGAACCAAGAGAACCCTGTCGTAGATCGAGATAATTCCGTCTTAAAGATTTGCGGTAGAAATTTATACCTGAGACCCACCGATGTATTTGGAGAGATCGCGTACGTCCATCACTGTGCCTCGAAAGACAAGAAGATCGGTGAGCTCCCATTTGTCTACATCATGCAACCCTCATCGTCCATCAGAATTGGTGCTCGTGATGTTCACGCCAGAGTTGCGAGAGAAGTTGAAGTTTTACGACGATCAAGTGAGTGATCAGATGATGATGAAAACTGATGACGATCAGTCTCGTGATTTTGAGATGAAAATGTTTGAGTGGAGTAATTTAGAGGATAAGGGAGATAAAGATTCCATCTGTCACATCGAACTCAGGGACACCCCAGTCAGATTCTCCGTCTCATCAGTCACCGGCCTCAAGTGAGAAATATCCCCGAATCTTCCGTTTACAACGCGCAGGGCGGCGGCAGAATACCGAGAGATCTTCTTCACGGCAGAAATGCATCTTGGATCGGAGCAAACATTGACTGTGGGAGAGAGCAAACGAGTCGTCATCAGCCCCGGTGCCACAAATTGGGTTCGTACCGTGAAGGTGAGGTCCACACCATCTGCGAATATCGCAGATGCGATCATCATCCGCGATGCCGACGCGAAACGCAGTCCTTCTACCGACCCGTCAATCCCGAAAGGGTTCGAGTCGTCCGCTCTTTCGAGGACTCTGCAGATGCCATCACGACTCGCAGTCGATTCAAAACGTTCGGGCAGAGAATGTTATCTCAGAGCCAGATCAACATCGTCGTAAGTCCTTATGTTCTCTTCTATGCCGTAGCTGTCATCTGGCTGAAGCAAACTTCTCATCCATTACCAGAGACCCGTTGGCATCAATGTCAACATCGAGAACAATCAGAACAAACAGTTTCAGCGGAGTACCTCGTCCTACGGACTTTCGGAAAGTCCGAGGAGTACGTGGGTCAAATCGTTGCCCGTGAGGTCCATCGAATCGTTCGGTGAAGCGATCGATACGTCTCCTAAGCCAGAGTTCGATGGTGAGTGGTGCTATATATAGCCTCACTCACCGCTGAAGATCCGATGGATGAATTGAACCTGACGAGTAGCTTCCCGCTGGGGCATCTGCCCGAAGCTGCCAAGCTGGTGGTCTATTTGTGGATTCAACCTCAGCCCAGAGATGCGAATACGACGTGAGTTTTCGATGAGATTTCACATCGTCTGATAGAGAACGATAGACCGAAGAAGAAACTGTTGGGTTGGGCGGCCATACAAATGTTCGATTTCGAGCACAGATACATCCGAGGTGAAATTTCGAGTCGATCCGTAGAAAACTCAATGAAGATCCAGGCCGTGTCGACATACCGATGTACGTCGACAAGAGCAGCAATCAACCGAGTTTCGGTGGAGCCCAGTTGGCAGGTGTCAACATCTCTCTCATCTTTCCCGATTCAAACATCACTTTCGGTCTATTAGAAGCACCGACACGTGCGTTCGGTGAGTCATACATCGTCACGTGACCTCCTGACGCACGGGAAGCCCAGGGAAAATGTCCCGTACCTCCCAGTAAGCACGCCGTGGAGGAATTATCCAGAATTGTAGACAAAGATCCCCTCTACACTCTGACCAAAGAAGAATCTCAACTCGTCTGGAATTTCCGTTGGTTCTTGAGAAACAAATCGAAAGCCCTACCCAAAGTAAGACGTCTCGTGCGACATCGTGACGACTGACGTGTGGGATAGGTACTGGGGTGCATCCAGTGGAGCAATCCGCTGGCGGTGTGTCAAGGTCTGGGGGCGTTGGCTAGCTGGAGGGCACCTTCACCTTACGAGGCGCTGGAGCTGTTGGACTCTCGATTTCAGTGTCCGGCCATTCGGTCCTTCGCTGTACAGTGCCTGAGAACAATGACAGTGCAAGATCTGAAGAACACACTCTTGCAGCTCGTGCAGGTGAGAGGGAGAGGAGAGAGGAAGCTGACAGAGGCAGGCGATCAAGTTTGAAATCTATCACGACAGTGCGTTGGTGAGATTTCTGTTGACACGAGCTCTGAGCAATCGGACTCTGGGTACACTTTTCTTCTGGCATTTAAAATCTGAGATGCACGATCCTCAGGTTAGAATCTGCTTCATTACATCTCTCTATCATCACTCGTTCGTCTGCACTGGAGAGTTACAAGATGAATTGAAACGGAATCAGGTTGCCACACGATACGAATTGATATTGGAAGCTTATTTGATCGCCTGCGGTGATTCTCAGGCCCAGGAACTGGGCAAGCAGCAGATGGTGAGTGATTGTCTCACGATCTATCTGACGAGACATCAGTTGGTGTCGGCACTGTCTCTCATGAGTCAGAGACTGTGTGATATGGAGGGAGCTTCTTACATGAGAAAGAGGGAAAAATTGATCCGATACCTTCAATCCTTCCAGTGTCCGCAAGTGCAGATGCCATTCGATCCATCGATCGTCGTCCACGGTGATCTACATCGTTGTAGATGAGGCTGACGTGATTCAGGTCTCATCATACCCGAGTGCAAGGTGATGGACTCTGCGAAGGTGAGGAATGATGGAAGATATCTTGATCTCATTCTGTGTCAGGCACCTCTGTGGTTGGTATTCAAGAACGTGGATCCATTAGCCCCTCCCGTTCGTATTCTATTCAAAGATGGAGATGATCTGAGACAAGACATGCTGACACTCCAAGTCTTTAACATCATGAATCAAGTGAGTAGAATCTAAATCCATAGATCTCTTCTTTCACATCATTTCATGTTTATTCCTCCTTTCATAGCAATCAACTTGTTCCTTCTTCTATATCATCCATCTATTCTTATAGATCTAATGAATTATTTCAGCTGTGGATGGAGGAGGGATTAGAATTATCTCTCACACCTTACGCGGCCCTCGCCACCGGAAAGAACCAAGGCATCATCGAAGTGGTAGACAGCTCCAGAACGGTCGCCTCCATACAGAAAGACAAGGGCCTCAACGGAGTCTTCAAAGAATCTTCCATCATGGACTGGCTCAACGAGAGCAATCACGTGAGCGTTGTAGATGAAGCGAGAGACTGACGAGACGAAGGCGGCGGGACACATGCAGAGGATCGTCTACAACTTCATGGTGTCCTGTGCTGGCTACTGCGTGGCCACCTATGCCATCGGTCTGGGTGATCGGCACAATGACAACATCATGATCGCAAAGTCGGGCCACCTCTTTCACATCGATTTCGGTCACTTCTTGGGCAACATCAAGACCATTCCCTTCTCGGGTGGTATCTCTCGCGAGCGTGCTCCGTTTGTATTCACTCCGGACTTTGCATACGGTGAGAATCGTTCAAACTCTACTCTCTTCACTCTCTCTTATACTTCAACTCTGCTCTTTTCACTCTCTCTTCTAATTCAACTCGTCGTCATCTGATGATCTGTGTAGTGTTGGGAGGGCGAGATTCGGAAGAGTTTGAAATGTTCTTGGCTCTGGGATCGAAGGCATTCTGTGTCTTGAGAGAGAACGCCCACATCTTCATCAACCTCTTCTCCCTCATGCTCTCCACCGGAATGCCCGAGCTGACCACACACAAAGACATCCTCTATCTCAGAAAGGCTTTCGCCTTAGAACAAGACGTGGCCTCCGTCAGCAACTGGTGGTCGAGACTGGTGAGTCTCTTTATCACAATCCATTCAGACGATGAGAAGCTGATCAGCCGCAGGTGATCGAGTCTCTGAATACGAAAGCCACCCAGATCAATTTTTGGTTTCACAATCTCGTTCACTGAGAGGATTCAACGCAATCCTCTACACCAGCACACGAGAGAGTGTTGGTGCTGTACGAATCTTTGTGTGGGAAAATGAAAATAGTTTCTTGAGAAATTCTTTTACTTTTTCGACTTCTTGATGGGTCTCTTCGATTTCTCCTTGCCTCCCTCTTTGTCTTCTCCCTTGTTCTGCCCCTTCTTCCTTCTGTACAAAGGATTGTACTTTTCCTTCTTTGGTTTGTCCTCATCGTCATCGTCATCTTCCTTCTCCTCATCTGTTCCTCCTTCAGTCTCTCATCCAAACTACTTTCTATGGATTCTATTTTCTCTCGTATTGTCTAACCATCTCTCGTGATGTCTTCTCACCTGATTTGTCTTCCTCTTCCGTTCCCCTCTTCCTCTTGACGTTCTTCTCCTGCTCCTTCTGCCTCTGCTTCTTCAACTTCTTCTTCTCTGCCGCCTTTCTGTCCAATTCGGCCACCTGTCACCCTTCAGCTCCATCCACTTCCACACGCTTCACCTCCTCTGCCGTTTTCGTGACCGTAGAGTGGTACAACACTTTTCCCTCGCAGAAACCATCTTCTACCTTGACCAACTCCAAGGTCATGCGAGGCCCCAACTCGGTCAGACGAATGGCATTCTGATCACTCTGGGAGCGAGCCCTGCTGATCTGATTCTTGATTTCGACGGTGTTCTCTGGTCCGTCTTCGGCCTCAGAATCTGCGCCAGCCCAGTCACTGTGAGGTGTCGGTGTGATGTGATGATGATGGACTCACCCTAAGACGTATTCGCTGATGTCATCAAAGTTTCGGATGTTTGGAATTCTGTTCTTGACTAGCTGGTTCATGATGAGAAGATTGGAATCGATGTCAAGTGTTCGATCAATGAGATGGATGATCAGAAGATCTGATCGATGGTGATCCGTCGATGTGAACACTCGTGTCTTTTTCGTTTGCGATAGATGTGAAATGGTATCGATATAAAATGAAAGAGCGGTTCACCTGCTTCAGATTCTTGTTGATGCCAACGATGGATGTGGTGATGAAATAGTGTCTCAACTCTATGGTGTTGCTCTCTCTGTTGTAGTAGAAGATGACCACTCTCTTACACTCAGACAGATCCGTCTTGTGAACGTTGATGGCAGGGAACATGTTCTGAATCATGATGGAAGCCAACTTGGTCTGCTCTGTGTCTTGAGGGAAGTTGGATAAGATGACCTGCATCCGAT
Source organism: Planoprotostelium fungivorum (assembly GCA_003024175.1). Lineage (NCBI taxonomy): Eukaryota > Evosea > Variosea > Cavosteliida > Cavosteliaceae > Planoprotostelium > Planoprotostelium fungivorum. The sequence continues at coordinate 56,983 of MDYQ01000154.1, read as the reverse complement.
CAGTCCATCAAGAATGACGAAATGAACTGACCAAGGGAGGGAACATCCAATCTTGTGAAGGAGAAGCCCTCGAGTTGATGTTCACACGGATGTCTTTGCAAGTGGTGTAAGAAGTGATGTTGAAGGTGAGCGTGGGACCTCTGGGGATTTTACACAGCCTCAAGTACGTCCCAAATTCAGTCGCCGTGAGAATGCAAAAGTGTGTCACACCCAGAGGACCAGCGACACTGAGGAAATCTTTCAGTTTGTTGGTCTTCTTCTCCTGTTCCAACGTCAGGACGAGTTGCGAATTGAGATGAATCGACATCACCTTCAGTTTGTATGCGTTGTACGGTTTCATCATCCCTCTCAGATCATTTCGCAGCATCCTGACACTCTTCGGAACGACACCGACTTTGAAGATGAAAGCCTGAGGAGCCTTTTTTTCTTCTTCTGTAGCACCAGCAGTGACCTCCTTCTTCTTGTTGCCCTTCTTGTGTGCGTGTCCTCCCGGCATCGCGATGATGTTTCTGATGTGATTATCTCAAGAAAAGAACTGGACATCTACAATCGCCTGAATCTAAATTTCTGAGATGTTTGTTTGATTTACGGACTTCAATTTCTACAAACATGAGCACAGCATTACCGCCCGACACTCTATTTCAACAGTTCTCCAATGCTCTCAATCGATACGACCATTGGATCAAGCAGGCAGACGCTTCCGAGCGAGTGTGGTTGAACTACTATGGGAGGACCATTACCTTCGCTGAGGTGGGTTGATGATACGAGTTAATCTGATGCATCCCAGTCTGAGGTCTTAACGAACAAGTTGGCCTGCCATCTCTTCCACCATGGAGTGACGAAGGGTGACCTCATTCGAGAAGATTCCGTCGATGACAACAGCAGGTGATCGGGTGGCACTCTTCCTCCAAAATGTTCCTGAATTCATGCTGTCCATCATCGCCGCTTGGAAGCTTGGCGCCACCATCGTCTCTGTCAGCCCAATGTACAAAGAGAGAGAACTCACCCACATCATCAACGTGAGAAATCCATCTGTGCATATCTGATCCATCTGCGTAGGACAGCGGAAGTAAAGTCATCATCACATTCGAGGGCTCTTTCTCTGACATCGTCCTGAACGCTTGGAAAGACTGTTCCACTCTTCAGCATCTGGTGAGAAGACGTCACGTGCGTCTTCTCATCATGTCGTAGATCACCACCCATCCCACAGACTTCCTTCCAGCCGACACTCGACACTTTCCAGAATTAGACGTCTTATTGAAGTCGTTCACCAGGAGACAATTTCCGAAAGACAAGAGCGTCTCTTCTTACTCGTCCATTTTGTCATCTCAACTCGCCCGCGTGCCCGGTGAGTGTGAGATGACACGAATCGATATGTGACGATGCGGCAGAGAGGAAGGAGATCACGTTAGACGATCCTGCCTTCTTGACTTACACGTCGGGTACCACCGGCCCAGCGAAGGGAGCCATCAACAGCCACAAGAACGTCGTCTATCAGGTGAGAGAAGCGATCGCATCATTCGATCTTTACACACGCCAAGGGACACATATCAGAGATCTTCTGGAAGATGAACAGAGAATCGTCCATTATCACCCTGGCCCCTCTCTTCCACATCACCGGTCTCATCTGCCTGGGAACGGCCTCTATCTTCCTCGGTTGTCCTCTCCTATTGACTCTACAGTTTCATCCTTCTCTGGTGGGGAGGTTAGTGGAGAGGTGAGGATAGATGGTAGTGACGATCGTGACGAGTTCAAGATTCAAACCGGTTATGGGAGCGGGAGCTATCACGGTGTTCACTTCACTTCTGAACGATAAGGTTGCACTCGGATGTGATTTCTCTTCCATCACGTGAGTTCGATGAGATGAGATGAAATTGAAGAGGGCAGACGATGCTTTAGTGGAGGAGCTCCCATCTCTGTCACCATTGTCGATCAATTCAGAAAGCAATTTGGCATCGAGCTCTACACCGGTGACACACTTCCACGATGAAATGTCGACTCAATCACCTCTCAGCGTACGGTATGACCGAAACTACGGCACCCTCACACTTTTCACCTCTGGGTGAGAGGGCACCGTTCAGCACCGAACACAATGCTATATCTTGCGGTAAACCTCTCCCCTTCACCCAGGTGATCCACAGACAGGGTCAGAGGAAGGCTGACACAGACAGTGCAAAGTAGTTGACGAGCAGGGTAAAGAGTTACCTGATGGAGAAGCGGGAGAGTTGGTCACTTTTGGGCCGGGAGTAGTGGCAGGATATTGGAAGAACGAGGCAGAGACGAAGAAGGCTTTCACGATGGACGGAGGGATCCGCACCGGTGACATCGGTGTCAGGTGATTCCTATCGATCTGGCTCTCTCTGAAAGATGCAAGGGACAAAGAAGGATGGTTCTACATCGTGGACAGGAAGAAGGACATGATCATCGCTTCTGGCTTCAAGATATGGCCGAGAGAGGTGGAAGATGTCATCATGACCCACCCGAAAGTGAGAGAGACTGCGGTGGTTGGGATACCCGATGAATATCGAGGGGAGACGGTCAAGGCCTACGTGTCCCTCAAGCCGAACGTCAGTTTGAAGCCAGAAGAGCTGATCGAGCACTGTAAGAAGCAGATGGCGGCGTATAAATATCCCAGGTGAGAGGAGAGGAGTGGTCTATGGTCTGACGGGATGGTAGAGTGGTGGAGATCGTGGAGGATGTACCGAAGAATCTGGCAGGGAAGATCTTGAGGAGAGAAGTGCGCCAGATGGCCATGGCTAAATTGTAGTCACAGTAAACGATTTGTATCTGAAGGAACCTCAGAGCTCTTTCGATCTTTATGTTCTTCCCATACACTATCGTCACCGTCTTATCTGTCTATACCAGAGCCACACCAGACGATTCAATCAGTGCAACACATCTCAAAGTCGAGATCGTTCCACGCACCACGATTCCTGCTATTATGAATCCTTGGCAGTGCATCCGGTGTTGTAGGTGATGACTGCGCTTCCAGTTCCACCGCAACCAGAGCCGACGTAGTTCTCTGTGATCTGATCGTTGGGGCCGGGGGCGGGTGAGATGGTTCGTCCAGTGTAGGCCTTGTAGTAGATGTTTCCTCCGTTGATGAGGGCAGTGCAGACGGCCCCGAGAGTGTAGTTCAAGGTGGTGGCGGCATTACCGCCGCATGAGCCGCTGCCGAGGAAAGACTTGACGGAGGCCGTGTTGCCGTCGATGGAGTTCTGGTTCGAGAGGGGGCCGATGCTGAAGCAGCCGGTGGGGTAAGACTGAGACTTGGAGGCGAAGGTACAGTCGCTTGAGTTGTAGGTGGTGATGATGAAGACGTCGGCCTGAGAGGCGGCGAAGAGAGAGAGGAGGGCAAGGAGGAGGAAGGACTGCATTGCTGTTGTCTGTTTGTGAGAGAATGATTCGATGGATACAAATTGTCGAGGATGGTCCATTGACAGATTTCGACAGGTCGTGTTCCGAAGATGAATTTATCTCGCTTTTGGTGGACGGAAAGTCACGTGACTGGTACAACCCCCACCACCGTCGGTTATGAATACAAAGATTCGTCCAAAGAGTTCGGTGATTACATCAACATCATGACGGACTTTCAAAGACAAAAAACAGAAAGCAGGCAGACGATGAGATAGTTCCGTCATGATAATACGGTGCCACCACACTAGGAATAGACAAGGCACCTGTCATCAACCTCGTGGACGTCGCTCTCTCGAGGACAGTCTCTGACCACACTGCGTCGTCTCCTTTGACGAACTTTCGTTTGGTCCTCCAGTGACGAATATCGTTTCCTCTGCATCAATGGATCGTCAAGTTTTCAAGCGTGATTGTCAAAGCTGAGGATACTCGGAAAGCATAAGACGTTTGCTCATCATAAACCCATGTCGAGCTCGACATTTCTAAATGAGCTGTCTTGCCTCTTCCACACGTTGTCAAATGCTAGATGTCGTTAAAGGAGCATTGGATCAAATTGGTCAATTCTGAAGCAAACTATATCAAAAATTCTGAATTTCGAATTTTTCGCGATACAAAGCGTCATTTTTTTAAACAAACTTTCGAACCTGAAAATTGGATGAGTGATGTTATACCATGCTGGTAAACCGCTCTGCAATTATCACAGTTGCGGCGCTCACAATGCGTGGATCACCCTCAATTGATCGTTCTGCCCACTAGGATTAGTTCGAGTGTTTTGGATCTGATGCTTCTTTTACTCGAGTACGCACTCCTAACAGTACAGCCACGCTCGCGCTCGGGTAGCTCCAAACGCCAGGCCAGTTGTAAATCAATGCGACCTAAATATCCTTTCCGAACAAATGGCGACCATTTTCGCACAACATCGACAACATGAGCGAATCCTTCCAAGTCAAAGACCCACAAGATATCCTCGATGCTCTGGGCGAGCTTCGTAACCACTCCTCTGGAATCAATTGGGTTATGATGGAATATGAAGGATCCAAGATAAAATTGTCTGGAACGGGTAGTGGTGGATTCGAAGAGGTGATTCCGTCATATATACATCAGCTGATCTGTGAATCAGGCATCCTCTCTTCTCCAAGATGACGCTATCCGATTCGTCGTTGTCGAAGTCACCGTCTCAGGTTCGCATTCACAATCAGGATCGTGTTGATGTGACATCAGGAGACGAATACAATCCAGTCAAGTATGTTCTCCTCACATGGGTGGGTCAACAAGTTCCTCCCGGCATCAACAAAGGTAATTCATCCATCACCACGAGAGACTGAAACACGATCGCAGCTCGTGTGGGAGGTCACAGACCCGAATTAGTCAAGTTTATTCAACAGAAGGTTGCCATATCCACCGAATTCCAACCCTCCATGCGATCCGATCTCAACAGCAAGTCCCTAGCCGATAAGCTCACACGCATCGCCAAGCAGAGTGAGTGATTCTCTTCATGAGTCAGCTGATGAGTCATAGACACGGAAAGTGCGGAGGAGAAGAAGCACATCAACGCCAGACCTGAAGTCAACAAGGGAGATCGCTCCAAATCTGGATTGAAGGTGGCCGACCCAGAAGGCCTGAAGAGTGAACTGAAGAAAGTGCACACCCACGAGTACAAGTGGGTCACCATAGCAACGGTGCCGGGACAGAAGGATGAAGTGGCTTACGTCTCCCACGGAAAGGGTGAGCACCACTTTCTCTTCCTTCTCTTCGCTGTGACTGACCTTGAAGGTGATTACGAAGAGTTGAAATCTCATTTTCCTACGGACAAAGTAGTCTACGCCTTGTATTCACAAAAGGTGAAGAGAGGATAATCGAATCGAGTGTGACGTGATGGTAGGTAGTGGAGACGACCAACACGACGTTCAAGCACGTGTTGATCAGTATGGTTGGATCGGACACTGGACCATTGGTCAAGGCGAGATCTTCCGCTCACCGTTCGGAGTTGGGAGATTTCATTCAGGTGTCTTCTTTCTCTTATTTCTCATCGTTTCTCCTTCTCTTGTTGTTCTATCTCTGATGTGTCTTGTAGTCTGCCATTCCCTTCCATTCTCACTATCAGGTGAACATCTTACATTGACCTCGGTCAATCGATTGATCTCTTGTTAGGCCTTGACTGTCGACGAATTGAGCGAGAAGGATGTCTTAGCCAAGTTGTTGCAGACCAGAGTCTGATCCTTGTTGTCATATTATCCTACTGTGATAAAATTCACTTCAGTTTGAAAAATCCTCTCGAAATGGTATGCAATGCGAAAGTCTATTTCGAGTATACGTCAGTCTACAATGAAGCTGTGTGATACTGATGCTGCAGCTGCTTCGCGAGCTGACTTCCCTCGACAAGAGCTGATGCTTATGGCGGTTATTCCATGAGTCGAACAAGGGTATACATCAGGAGACTGGCTGGCGAGGAATATCGAAAGATACACGCAGAAGCAGCCCGAACACAAGCGCCGTTGGAGGATAAGATACAAGAGAAGACGGATGAACGTCCCAAGAAGCAACCATCATCACGAAAGGCAACGATTCCATCTGATTCAACTGCGGACAGAACGCGGCGAAAGAAGGCGACACCCAGTGACAGAGGTGAGAAACCTTGGGTAATAGTGCTAACAATAGTAGCCGATGGTCAGACAGTCATCTCAGTAAAGCCTGCACCAAAACCGTCTGTGGTGAGCTCTAACATCAGATCATCTTTTTGTGATGCAAATGCAGACGGACAGCCCGAAGAAACCAGCAGGCACGCCAAAAAAAGAATCAGATAATGAGTCAGACAATGAAACGCGGCCCTCTGCACCAGTGAAACGGTCGAAACCTCCCGCTGTCGCTCAGAATGCGAATCATTGGGGGGATCTTCGAAAGAAAGTGTTGAGCCAAGACAAGACGGCTGCATCCAATTTGCGGGCCTCTGTCACTGGATTAGCTGCTTCACCCAGTGAGTAGGTTCGATTGATGTTCATCTGAATGATACAGCGGCCTCACCTGAGAAGAGACCAACAGCAGCCATCAAGCGATCAGGTGAGCACACGACTCGAAAATAGGAAGATGTAATATCAGAAGGATCTGCGGTCGAGTTGACAAGAAAGATGGGAATGAGCCCTCAAAAACCACCGCCAAGTCGATTGATCCATAGTGTCGCGGAGACGAAATCGACCAAGAAGGCCACAGAGAGCGATACATCTGGTGAGTGCTTTGATATGTACCAATTCATCTCTGCAGCGTCCACTCCACCCAAGATGCAAGCGGCGGCGAAGGAGGTGGCCTCAAAGATGCAGGCACTGAAGACGATGAGATCTTCCATAACTGCCAGTCGTGGAGGTACTCCCACTTCTTCTCCATCGAAAGAGAAGTTTATGAAATCACAGAAGAGGTGAGATGAATCAGAGACACAATCCATTGAGTCCATGAAGATTAGGGTTGATGGAGCCCGCTGAAACGGACTCCCCACAGCTGACCACGAAGAAAAAGGTCTGTACTGCCGAATGAACGCATTTTTAATTGAAACAGACAACGGAGGACACGTCCGTTGCTCTATCAACCCCGGCAGACTCAAATTCTACCGTTGTTGAACAGTTCATCTCTAATCCTGAAATCAAGTCGGAATCTCCCGTGATCAAACCTACGAAGTTCAAGATGGGTGAGTAACAATTATCTGTCATCATTGACTGTAAGAAGATTCTGTACTGGGTGGGATGTTGATATTAAACAAGAACAAAGTGGGGAAGGCAGAAAGTTATTCGGGCGTATCGGTGAGTCATCTTTCAAGACCTACCGCATGACTTGACGAAAGACGAAGGCTCATCTCCCACTGCCGGAAGAAAGTAAAGAACGAAGTCCAACGATCACATCTCCAGAAGACCTTCCTCTGTCAGCCAGAGCAAGCTTGATACAATCGTGGATGGAAGCCACTGAAAAGTTCGAAGAGGGAGATCTATTGGGAGCTGCACGGCAATTGATGGTGATATTTCTCAATCCATCTATACGAACGTCATCTATGACACGATGATCAATACCAAAGACCAAATATGATTGTTGGTCAATCGCTTACATGATCAGGGTTTGGAAAGCTCACGGATGTGTTATAATCTGGGTATTACATATTTGAAGATGGATAAACCCAAATCAGCGGTAAGTACACCGTCAACTCCGTCATTGACTGTCACAGATTGTCGCTTTTGAAGATGCTTTAAAGAAGGATCCACAGATGGCTGTTGCTCATTATACAAAAGCTCAGTGCTATTTCAAATTGAAAGTATATCACCGAGCCCTATCAGACTACAGCAGGGCGAAAGAGGTAATCACCTGAGTCAACGTGATACTCACGCGACCAGTGTCTCGGTATAGAGGAATCGTCCGATTACAAACCACTCCGCTATCACTTTGTTCTAACGAGCAGAGACATACTGTACAACTGCGCCCTCTGTCAAGCCATGATGAAAAATGAACCGGAAGCGTCCAGATTAGTCGAAGAGAGTCGTCTATCGAAAACGTCAGATTACGCCCACGACACTGAATCTATCTCTCTGGTGGAAGCTATTCGACGAGGCCAAGTGAGATCGGACTCTTGACTCTGAAAATGACATGTACAGAGTCTAGAAGATCGCAACGTCCGGTATGCTCCTCTGACCTTCTTCATGCCGCCCGTGAAGCGCTCGCGTGCGGCCTGGGTGAAGGATTCCCCTCAAATACCCGATGAAGCCATGGTCGTTCAAATAGAAACCAAGTTGAACCGCTCGAAGAAAGACATACGCGATAACGGTGGAGCTAAGATCAACCTGCTGGAATCCATCAAGAAGAGCCAGACCTCAGGAAAATCTTCCACTTCAGACGAGTCGGTCACCTATCTCATGTCGCAGATCCACCAGGTGAGACGGTGGATCAGAGACAGCACGGTAGTTGACGGAGGTAGTATGCACAAGAAGTGAACGAAGAAGTCTTGTCTCCTCCAAACAGAAGATCAAAGGACTTCCAAACGGAGCAGATGACACCCATAGAAGACTTCGATCGAAGAGAAGAGTCCATCATGACCTCACGGAGGATGTCGGTGTCGGCGAGAATTCATCATCAAGCTGTGCCCATCACGAGAGCCAAGCCTGAACACGTAAGAGAGTGTGGATGGGAAGAGTTGACATGAGGTAGATTCGGATCAAAGTGTGTGGAAAAGACATTCGCATGGTCCTCGTGTCTCAGTCAGAGGCGACTCTCTTTGCCCTGCGTGTGGCGATACAATGCAAATTCTTTGTGGACGACTTTCGGCTGACTTACAGGGATAAGATCTCTCTCAAGGAGGTGAATCCATGTTCGGTCTCATCCTTCTCATATTCGCAGATCGAGCTCTCGGATGAAGCGACCTTTGGGAGATTTTTAGAGGGCGGACATCACAATGTGAAGATGTTCTCTGAGACGTGATGCGTGTGTGATCATTCAGAGACTGATCGAGAGAAGAGAATCGGCGGAATTGAATGGTGTTAATATATTCATCGGTCACTCCGATACCCCATTCTTCTCCTGTTCTTCTCTGAGAACTGTGCGTTTGTCTGTTCGAGAATAATGCGGTGAACTTCAGCGGAGATTACGAAGGGGGCTGGGACGTGCCGATGAATGGATGGGAGTTAAAGGGCTACGAGCGAGTCTAAGACATTCAATATACAGTTAAATCTACTCTATTCACCTCATCAGCTGTGTGTCGCTCGAGGGAGACCGATATGGGGATTGATCTTCAGATGCACTGTAAAGAACGGCCAGAGGGGATCTCGGTGAAGATCTTGAGATATTCTTCCTCACGTGGGGGAGGTAGCGGCCTGTCTCTGGGCAATAGTTCTCCCATTCACGAGCTTGAGTGGTCGCAGGTGACTGATCGGGACGAGCATGGCCGCTTCCAAAGAGGATGTCGTCGTTGAGAACCATCTTGTTCAACTTTAGAGGATGAGAGAAGATCTAGCTTTCAGGGCGCAATCGCAGTTTGTCTTCATTTCCGAGAGACCTTTCATCCTGAAGAGACCTTTCCCTCACATTTGCACCGAAGAAAGGTCGCCGTGGAAGGATTGTCGACAACAAAATTCAAATTTTCAAATTTTATCTGCGTAAATTTCCCGCTTAATTCGTCAGATCGCATCACACCAATTACAGATCACATTCAAATCTTTCAACATGTCGTGAGTTGAGCGAGTTTAAATGTATGTGGAAGGACTCATATGTATACAGAAGAAGAGATTACGACTCACGAGGTGGCAGAGAGAGGGATCGCCCCCGTGACTCTGCTGTGGAGGATGAAGGCGAGAGGAGAGATCGAGACGATAGAAGAGACCGTAGTAGAGACGCCGGAAGAGATAGACACGAACGCGATGGAAGGAGGGACGGTGACAGAGACGAGAGGAGGGATAGAGATCGTCGAGATGGTGAGATATAAAAGCTTTTGTGTCTCGAGATCTAATTTGTTTAGATCGCAGTGACCGATCGAGGGACGATAGAAGAGACAGAGATCGAGACAGTCGCAGAGACGACAGGAGAGACGACAGAAGAGACGACAGAAGGGACAGAGATCGAGACGATAGAAGGGATGGAAGGGACAGGAGGGACAGAGATGATAGAAGAGACAGAGACGACCGTGATGACCGAAGAGACAGAGACCGTGACGATCGAGACGATCGAGATGATCGCGATGACAGAAGAGAAAGAGAGGAGCGCAGGGAGAGAGAAGACAGAGAAGATCGGGAGGACAGAGGTGAGAGAAAGTGAGGGAAAATGATTCGTTGAAATGAAACAGAGAGAAAGGAGGAGGCAGAAGCGCAGAAGAAGAGAAAGAAGGAAGAGAAGGAGGAAGAGAAGGAAGAAGAGCTGGATCCCAATTCAGAAGAGTACATGATGAAGCAGATGGGGCTGACCACTGGATTTGGATCGACCAAGGTATGAGCACAGACAAAACATCATCTGGCTGATGAAGCACAGGGAAAGCACGTAGAGAGCAATGAAATTGGAACGGAAGGAGCAAGAGTGAATTCAGCACGAGTGTACAGACAGTACATGAATAGGAGAGGAGGTTTCAATCGACCACTGGACAATGAACCAAAGAAGAGAAAGGTGTGAGGGGATCATTTATAAAGATTCAATCAATTGCCCCTGGATGGAAGGTTGTACTTCTGTGTCGTGTCATCTTCTCTCCCTCTTCTCTCACTCACCCTGCTCAACTCTTCTCTCCTTGCATCAGTGACGGGGGTCTTGCTGTCCGAAAATCTCTTGTCATCGATCAGGGAGCCTACACGGTCAGTCTCTCATCATTCTTCAACTTCACCTTTGGGGTTCAGGAGAGAGTACTCGTTGTAGCTGCGAATGGAAGAGCGTGCCTTTCTGGTCCTTCTCTTTCGGACGAAGCAGCAGATGCAGAGAGCCATCAGGAGAAGCACGACGAACCCAGCGCTGACACCGGTGGCGATCTCGAGAGTCTTTCCATTCACTGGACCTCTCAGTCTCGATGTGAAAGATGATCTCACCATGGCATTGACTCCATCTCCAATCCGAACAGTTGGTATCACCGTACCATTTCCCATCTCTGCATACATGATCCGATTCACACTGTGGCGATCAGTAATTGATGGTGTCGGAACTCACCCAGAGACAATGTGATTTTTTCGTACAGTCACCGCACGTTGTGCTGTTTCCGCAGGCTACCTCGACATCAGCTGCCACACCTGAACTCTATAAATAAGATGAAAAGACGAATGAAAGAGGGTACGAACCCGTGGAAGGGATATAAGAGAATACGACGATTAAGACAGCGAAGAGAAGAAGGGCTCGCATCGTTGCGTGATGTGGGCCCGTAGTTTTAGATGGCAAAGATGGCAGAGGGGTTTACAATTCAAAAACCCCCTAAACCCATTTTAAAGTTCGCAACACGATGAGCCATAACATCACGCTCAACAATGGAATATCTATGCCAATGCTAGGACGTGTGTTGAATCATATAGACCATCTCTGATCGATACAAGTGGGAACCTATCAGATGCGAGGATCAGAAGCCTACCAGCCAACAATCACAGCACTGAAATTGGGGTACCGCTCTATAGGTATTTGATAAATTGCCAACTTGACGCTGACACCTCGCCTCAGACACAGCTAGCATCTATCGAAATGAAGAAGAGGTAGGACGAGCGATCAGAGATTCTGGGGTACCAAGGTGAGAGATCATACGAATAAAGACTCACAAGCGCAGAAAAGAGATATTCCTCACCTCCAAATTAAGTCCAAAAGAGCAGGGATACGACGCTGCATTGAATGCATTCCAACAATCCGTCGATCGCCTTCAAACAGATTATATCCTCATACCACGTCATACATCTTTTCATTCTCCTTCACTGTCACACACCTCGATCTGTACCTCATTCACTGGCCTGGCGTCAGTGGCATGCTCAAGTGAGTTCTGAACTCTTTCGATCATTCAACCAAACAGAGAGTCCCCCGAACAGGTGGAGATCCGCACGCAATCTTGGTTGGCCCTTGAGAAATTGTACAAAGAAGGTATTCCATCCAGCTCATCCTCTCGAGTGACATCCGCAGGGCGCTGCCGTTCTATCGGCGTCTCTAATTTCGGAGTCGAACATCTGAAGGCGTTGATCGCTGACCCTCGCACCTCGGTCGTCCCCGCAGTCAATCAGGTACTCATTCTTCCCTTCTCCTCCTCATCGATCAGGTAGAGCTACACCCCCTCCTGACGCAAGAAGAGTTGAGAAGTTATTCACGCGAGGTGGGCATCGTCACAGAAGCCTACGCATCACTAGTCAGGGGAGAGGTGAGAATAATTGCAGTTAGAGAGGGTAATGGAGCGATCAGGTGTGGGATAATTCCATCATCAAGGAGATCTCTTCGTCAACGGGGAAAACATCAGCTCAAGTTCTGTTGCGCTGGGCGGTCCAGAGGGGATTAGGTGAGGGAGGTGGTGGGTGTGTCTTGACTTTCTCAGTGGTGATACCCAAATCGAGCACGGAAGAGCGCATCAGAGAGAACGGAGACATCTTCGACTTTGAGTTGAAGGAGGAGGAGATGAACCAGTTGGACTCACTGAACAAGGATTACCACTGCTGCTGGGATCCCACTGGTGTTCCATAAATAGGAGAACGTGTCGATGCGTGAGATGCTGTATGGTAAACAGAATGACGGATCCGCACTCAGCGTTGATATTATCATTGGACACGGTTAATGATAACGATCGCATCTCCGATAACGTGAGGTCTTTCTCCTTGTCTGATATAGCGCCAATAGCAAGTCGATCATCGTTTCTCACGGCAGTGTTGTATGTATACCGATTGTAGCTAAAAAAGCCTTACAGTCGTCTCCACTCGAGTCCGTAACCCCGAAGTGCAACGAAATTTCGAATCCTTCTGATGTTCAGACCATCTGAATCCAGATGGTACCACTGATCAAATAGATTCCTCAGGTGATCACGTCGTGTGCGTGACGATCAAAATTTTGTCGTCGAGAACATTTGGTTTCAAGTTATCTCCCTTCCGAGGCTCCGCAGATCATGAAGAAAACCAGTGAGACATAGCATGGCTCGTGCATATACTTGTACTCCCTCACGGAAGAAAAGATGGTTGACCACACATGACATACTGATCGCGACTGATGTCGTATCCCCGATGATGACGAAATCACCCGATGAACTGCGTCATCAACCTGGAACTTCCTCCTCCGTCCTTCATAATCATCCATACATTGCAATCAACACCATGAGCTCCTCTGCAAACACCGACAAGATCTGGCTCGTATCAGGCGCCAACCGCGGAATCGGTTTCAGCTTAGTGCAGAACCTCGTCACACGTCCCAACGTTGTTGTATACGCTGGCGCTAGGGATCCATACAAGGCTACCGAATTACAGAAGCTGGCGGCAGAGCACCAGAATTTGTACATCGTAAAACTCACTTCTGGATCCATAGAGGAGGCCAAGGATGCAGCGGCCGTCATCGAGAAGGTATAGTCATCCTTCACCTCGTCCGACAATTGTCTGAAAATCCATCAGCGATCGGGCGGTCTCGATTACGTCATAGCCAACGCTGGTATCGGCAACAGTGGACACAGGTTGAAGGATGTCCCAGTCGAAGACATCAATGAGCACTTTCAAGTCAACGTAGTCGGCGTTCTCGTTCTATTCCAGGCCGTCCTCCCTCTCCTGCTCAAGAGACCCACACGCGTCTTTGAGGCCATCGGGTCATCGGTCGCCAGCAATGCGAACGCTCACCAGCTCAAGGACATCAAGAACGGTTCTTACAGTTTATCAAAGGCCGCCCTCAATTATCTCGTGAAGAGAATATCTGTGGAGCACGCCGATGAGGGTCTCATCGCCTTCACGGTTCATCCTGGTTTGGTGGAGACCGACCTCACTCGCGAGCTATTGGCCCTTCCTGAGGTTGCATCTTGGAGGAGCAGCGCCATCAAACCTGACGCTAGCGCCATTGCTGTCTTGGCCATCACCGACAGGGCGAATAAGGAGACCAACGGAAAATATCTCAACGTGGACGGCACAGAGCTACCCTGGTAACACATGCTATTGAATTAAATCGAGTTGTGTTTGTGTTACATCCATTTCGTTCAGAGAGTGAATGCGGAACAATTCAAGTCGAGTCCAGGATATTTGGGACGACAACATCTACGAATAATGTTGGACTCGAAATCGGCACCTTTATTACAGCTGCTCCTGGTACTCCGAAATAAATGTCACGGGCCTCACCTTTGCTCGTGGTATGACAAGCGTCGGGGGTATTGACTGCTTAGGGATGGAATCGTTGTCAATTCACCCGAAGAGTCTGTCGGGCGCGGAATACCGAGAGCTCACTCATTCTTTTGGTCACCTCTATACCGATATGAGGTCGACTTGTACCCTAGTCCTCTTTTCTCTGCTGTGCCTCACCACTGTCACTCTGGGAGAGAAGTGAGCTTGTGGGGTCCACCACCGATCGACTCACTCCCTTTAGATGGTTCGTCGGTTATTGGTCGGCAGACACTGCCTCTGGTCTCCCTGCCGGATGTAACATCCCTCCCGAATCGATACCTGCTGACCGGTGAGAGCACCACCTCCTCTGTCCTCTCATGTTGATAGCTACACCCACTTGATCTGGTCGTTCGCCACGTTCAACTCTACGACCGGGAGGATCGATCCTCTCGATGCCGGTCTCGCCAGACGTTTTGTCGCCATCAAACACAGGAACCCCAAGATCAAGCTCCTTGCCTCTTTCGGTGGGGCCGGTCTCGACCCTAATGAGTTCACCAAGTTGACCAGCACGAAGAAAGTCGCTGACACGTTCATTTTGGACAGTGTTAGAGTGAATATCTCGTCACGTAAGATCACTGAGGTTTTTTCCAGTGGTGCCGCCAGTACGGATTAGATGGAATAGACATCGACTGGGAGTATCCATCCGAACAAGATGTTCCTTATGTTGTCCCTTTCTTCAGAGGACTTCGCGTCGCATACGAAGCCGAGGCTGCGTCCACACATCGCGCCAGACTTCTTCTCACATCCGCGGCCGTTGCTGGAGATTGGGAATTAGACTATTATCAGCCCTCCGCCATTCAGAACTACGGTGATCACTCTTGCCTTCGTTCCGTCTGACCGAGGTGTCAGTCGATTTTTTCAATCTCATGTTGTATGACTTCTACGGAACCTGGATGACCACAACCGGACCCCTCGCTCCTCTCTACGGCAACGCTTCCAACGATTTAGACATCCACACGTGCGTCGGTGACTACCTCCGCAGGAATGTCAGCATCAGCAAGCTCGTCTTTGGCTTCCCCAACTACGCTGCCACATGGACTCAACCCATCAACGCCAACTACCTCTACGCTCCTTCGAACGGTACTGGTGGTACAGCAGGTAGATGTTCTGGTGGTTCTGGACAAATCAGCGCCACCGATCTGAAGGAAGTTCTGGCCAAGCATCATGCGGACGTCAAGTGGGATGATGCCAGCAAGACACCTTATCTCGCATACGGCGACCAGTTCCTCAGCTTCGAGAACACCCGATCCATCGATCTCAAGTTGGATTATCTCATTCAGGCTGGATTTCCAGGCGGCATGATGTGGGTCGTCGATCCTGACACACGTGAGTGGACATTTTTTCCCTTCCAACGTTCATCGTGACGTCATTGGATCGTCTCATCTTATCTCCTTCTCACCACCTTCTCATCCTGTCTGCAGAGGTGGCAGATCAGATCTGGAACAGGCTCAAGAACGCTCGTCCTTAACGATCTCTGTGTCACAATAAATCAGACTTTCATGTCAGACGGAGTATTTATATACAGAGGATCAATCTTCGAGGGAGCGATCCAACATCTTACACATCTGCTCTAGATCTCCTCCGTTCGTGGGTTCAATGGAAGTGACGATGGGCATCTCTTGTGTCGTTGAGAACTGAACGTCCATGATACCTGCCCCTGTCATTCCCCTCCCTCTCTCTCCTCACCTTGCAGTGTGGCCAGACTCTTCTCCATCTTCTTCAATCTGTTGCACTCAGACTCTTCTTCTACCTTCACTCACTTTTCCATGTTGGTCGCCTTTCCGTCGGGTCTCTGGAAGTTGTCGTTGAAAGTTGAATTCGTTATCCCTGCGACGTTCATTCTACATGGAGATGTTTGACTAGAGTCTGAAACAGAGATGGTGACTGCAATGGAGATGTTCACCTAGAATCTTCTCGATGACCAAGTTGCTCAACATGACAACCATGCAACGAGTTCCATCGTCGATCTTCACTTTCAGTGAGAATTGACCCTTGTATCCGAACGGTAGGATCGTGTTCGTGATGGCTCCCTTGATCTACATCTGTTTGAGAACAAGGCACGATCCATCGCCTTCACCTTGACATACTTCACCGTCACGTTGGGATCGTACGCTTGCGTTCCGTCTCCAATGAAATCTTCCATCTACAACGAATGAGTGATACAAGCTACGAGAGTGTACCGTACCTCAAACAGATAGACGAATGGACGTTTCGAGGAGGGATCTTCTTTGGGAAGGTCGATGTAACTGCTGTCGTTGTGCTTATCTGCTGCGATGGATTGGTTCGCCCAATCATCGTCCCAGTCCATCTGTTCGTGTCAGATCCATTCAGATGATCATTCCACCATCTGATAATCTTCATCGTTGTAGACGGGTGATATCGGTGACGGTGCAATCTGTTCTCCCCCCTTCGTGATTCGATCTGCTGGAGTTGAGGCTGTTGGCTTATGACTCTGAGGTGTCTTGTCTCTCGGGATCGTTCTGTCGTGGAGGGGAGTCTTGTCTTTCTTTGGTGAGGGAGGATATATGTCTTCAATGTCGATGTCGTCCATGTCATCGATGACGATGGGCTCTTCAACTCTCCTCTGATTAGGTTGGACATTGTGTCCGTTCGTCTGAGGGTGACTCGCACCAGAGTCTCCATCGCCTGAGGGTTGACTACGTACATTTAGACATTTCGCGGAAATGGTTCACCTCTTATTCTTCTTCTCGTCGATCATCTCTTGAACGGTTCCACCTATGAGAGAAATACTATCCGCATCGAGCATCACCAGACCCATCCGAGCTCTTCCATCTTTCAGAAGGATCTGCATCTCGTTCGACTGGAGAGATTCATCATCAGGATCACCTTCGTTCCTGGAGGGATGTCGACAGATAAGGACGGAACTCGGCGGTACTCAAAGGCGTGCAGAACTCCCACACCATCCGTCAACTTGAATTTCATGCATCGGTTCTTATTGTCTGCGTCTCTCCTCTCATAATTCTCTCCAACATTGATGCTGTCCTCTATCTGTATTATCTCTCAGATCGTGCATTACAAAGCATTTCACCTGAAGAAGATACGTTCCCAATAGATTCTGTACAGACGTATCCCTAGGATCCCTCGACAGTGGAGGAAGACAAGGCTCTCCAGCGACTTTCAAATCTGTACAGGCTAACTGTGCAAAAACCTGATTGCAACGTCAATACAGTATATAGAATGTCGTAAGATGCCGATGTACCTTGTCTACGATCTCCTCGTCTGATCCTGGACCAACAAATCGGATACACTCCTGCAGCCAATCATCACGGACCCAAGCATGCCGTCGATCTCTCAATAACTCTTGTATTCGGTGTATGGACATGAAGTGGCTTATCCACAGACAGCTCTGTGTGCGGATGTGATCGTGCGTGATATAATTCGGGGAAATGTTTGTCAAACAACGGGGGCAGAGCCAAAGACTTAGATCAACTCGTTTGCTTATAGTTTATTGCAATTAAAAGACAGAGCTCTGAAGATGAGCTAACAGCTTGCTCTTGGCCCATTGACTGTCGTGGGGAACATAAGCGTTCAATTTTTCTTCGTACCTTCCGTTACGTCAGTCAACCGAAAGATCATGCGAGTGACTCACACTAACATTCCAAAATCCTTCAGACTGTCGATGTATCGATACACATCTTGTACATCATAAGACAGTTGAGCACGGTTGGGGTTTCCGCGAGACAAATGAAGCTCAAACAACTTCAGGATGCCTGATCTTGGTTAAAGACGTACTAAAACCAATAGAGATGAGCTCCTTACCAGATAGGGCCTCGTTGACTCCGTCGAAGGTGTGATACTGGCGCTGATTTGGGCCGAACTGAGTAAGGAGAATCGTGTGCTTGCCCTAATTCATTGTTTAGGAACTCCGCTATAAAGCACAGACTCACCATCTTTCTGTTTCAGTTGAGATTGGTTCCAGTGCGATGTGCGCGGTTTTTTAAAATCCTCCTTGTAGTCTGACGTGATGAGATCATCATGTGATCATCGACCACCATGTCTGACAAAAACAAGAAGGAGACCCAAAATGAATCATCTGCGAGTGGATTTATCAAGATGGCCACGACCACTAGAGAATCTACTGCGGTAACAGATCAGCCCCTCATCCTCAGCGGTCTAGATGTGCAGACCAAGATGAAATTGAATGAGAAAGACGTCAACGCACCTTCTGGTCTCATCACAGTCGTCGGATCATCCAGCGGGTTCGGTGTCGTGATTGTTCACGAGCTGATCCACAGAATGAACATCCAGAGACAGCTAGGGAAGCAGCCCATGGCTCTCCGTGCTGTCGTTCTGGGAGAGACGGACACACAGAGGATCACTATAGGGACTTCTGCACTGTACCAAAATGTGGAAATTGTGGAAGCAGATGTCTTCAATCGAGACCAGATCTCTAAGGCCATTGAGGGCTCCAATTTTGTCGTCAACGTGCTTGAGCCACACCACATTTTCGGATATAGAGGATTGTTCAACATGACCAAGTCTGTCAGACGCTCAAACAGAGACGCAGCCATCGAGTTGGTCGAGGCCTGCAAACGGATGAGCACGAAACCACACATGATCTACATCAGTAAGACAGGTGAGAGGATCACCACTTGCAGCACTGACTGGAAGAGGTGTCGATCCCAACGAGAGGAAGCTGTGGTGGCCTCGTTTTGGATCCAACGCCATGTTTTCAGGATGGTTCAGATACAAATGGGAGGCAGAAGAGCACATCCGGTCCAGTGGGCTGCCCTACACCATCCTCAGATGCCCTCCTTTCATCACGGGATTACCTTATCAGCGTCCCCTCAAGGTCTCACAGACAGACAACATCGCAGGTGAACGACATACCACTCACTTCTTGTTGATCAGACATAGGGGTCATCGCACGGGCGGACGCGGCCAAGATGGTGGTGGAGTTGATGATCAACAGCAAGAAGACGGTGGGGACGACTCTCAGTGCCATTCATCAAGGAACCCGTCTCTTGAGGGGAGAGCCTCCGTCTGAGGTGATGCTTCTTCATCTCTTATTGTACATTCATTTCTTATCCATCTGATCCACACACAGACGGTTCACAGACCAGATTACGATTTCATTTTCAGCAGATTGGTTACAGACAAGGACGCAGAGAAATAGGAAAAGCATAAAGAAGAGAGCGTATGATTATAGTACATCACATCTATTTCACGATGAAATCGACACGGTTGTCAAGCATTATTCGAAACTGGGCTTGCTGGAAATCTTGACCAAGGGGACTTTCAATGAAGGTGTTTCCTCCTTTGGTGCCTCCACTTGTGTTGTGGTTCTCTTTCTCACGGGATGGGTCTCCTCTCCTTCCAGTTCGGCAAGCCCTCGTGGAATGGAGAGGGCACTGATGTTGTTGATCAACTCGTGGTAGCTGCCCGTACGCGGTGGTCGGTTGATCCTCGTGATGATGGGACTGTTCGAAGCCGAATGGACCGTCGAGTTTCTCTTGGCTGCCCCCGGGTGCGGCTTCCTCTTTCGCATGTATTCTGTCCTTGTCAACCTCGAATCGAGTGCCATCCTCACCCTCTAACAGCTGGACCACTTGAGGCTCGTTGTCACAGTCCTTGTAGATGGTCAAGGCGAGGCCGTGTTTCCCCACAGCATTGGGGTCAGCACCGTGATGGATCAATTCCTTGATGATGGGGAAGTTGTTCTTCACCCGAACGGCCCAATGCAACGGAGTTTCGTCTGCATCTGTCACTACGTTCACGTCGGCGCCTCCCTACTCAATTGAGTGACATTCCAATGGTCACACACCTTCAAGAGAGATGTCACCACGGAGAGATTGTGGGAGAGGACGGCGTTGTGGAGGATCGATTCTCCGTGTTCGTTCTGTGCATCGAGATTGGCACCCTTATCTACAAAGAGGGTGATGATATCTTCCTTCACATCGTCATAATAGCTCTCATCGAACAGCTGTGTCTGTCAATCAGTGTGACGTCCAGTGACGAACCTTGCAGAAGTAATGGAGAGCGGTGGTTCCATTTCGATTGACGAGCTGTACATCGATATCTTCCTGTTGGAGGAGGAAGGATACGATCTCTTTCGACTTGGCGTGCGCCGCACAGTGAAGAGCCGTCCAACCCCCCTTGTCCTGTTCTACGTCATCTCATGCATGCATTCCATGTGATGGAGTGTTACCTGGATGTTGATGTCGATACCCTCGTCGACGAGGTTCTGTGCTTCGTGTAGATCGTTTGCGGCACATGCAAGGTGTAGGCGAGTCTGCCCCGACTTATCCACGTGATTGACGATCCACAGACTCGATTGGGATTTGTACTTGTTGTCCAGTGCCTGTCCCTTGTCACTACTCTTCGCTCTCTCCACTCACTCTCTTCTTCGCTTCCTTCTGGGCCACCGCCATGTGCATCATGTTCTTGTGCTCTAAGCTCAATTCTTCTCTCAGTGTCTCGATCTGTCTCTCGTGTCTGCTCCATTCAGTAAGATCCTTCATCCTCCTTCACCTTGCGTTGATGCCTCGCTCTAATTCTGCGATATACTCAGCTTGTTGTGTCTGCTGTGCTTTGATCCGACTCAGTACCTGTCCTCGTTAGTTGGCAGTCTGGATGCTCTCTCACCTGGCTCTTTGTAGCTTCTTGATCAACGATCAGCTGCGTTGTAGTTTGACTGAATTGGCAGTATGCCGTCAACTCTGCAGCATGATGTGAGTTGACTAGGATGAGCTGTTGATTCTGTTGCTCTGACAGCAGACTCTTCATTTGTCCTGCCACTTCCTGGAACTCTTTCTTCTCCTCTCCTTGTACCTCTCTCTGCTGCTGTACAATTTTCGTCTGTTGCCGTGTCACTCATCACCTTCCCATCCACTGACCTGAATATCGCTGAGCATCTGTTTCTTCTCGTTCTGCTGTTGTTCTTGGAGATCTGACTCTGCCTTGAGGTGCACTGTCTGCAGCTCCCTCAGCTCTTTCTCTTGGCTGGCCATGAATGCCTTGTACTGCCCTTCTTGTCCATTCCTCAGCTTCTCCATCTACCCCTGTCATCCATTGGAGCCTTCACTCCTCACCTCGTGGAGATACTGTTGATCCAATTCGTTCTCGTATGCCGTCTCCTTATTGGCTCTCGTCTGAAGACATCGTCAGTTGATGAGCAAGATGCTATGAATCAATTGTGAATGGACATTATGAGTGGACAGAAGAGACTACTGCATGTAGAAGATGTGAAAGTACCGTGAGATCGCTGGTGGACTTCCCCAGAGCTCTTGAACCCGATTTGACAAGCAAAGACATGACGGAGGATCTGCTCCATTCATTCCCCTCCTCTCTCTCCTTCTCACCTCCTCTCGTTCTTTCCTTTCCTGTACTCCTTCATCTTCACCTTCTTCTCCGATCTCAGGGCAGACTCCTGTTGTTGTCTCTGCAGTTCGAGGACTTGCTTGAGATGGTCCAACTGCAAGTGATGTCTCTGCTTCAAGTGGCTCTGCTCCATCTCTTGCAGGCTCAGCACGGCACTCCTACTCTCCTTCAGTGAGGCAGTGCGGATGACACTCACATCTGGACATCATGGAGTTGACCCAATGATTCCATCTTGATGTTCTGCTCTCTCCTGAGGAATCCAGGATAGTGGAGAGTGTAGTCCTCCAGGAGGGAGAGGTGCTTCCTGGCCAATTTATCGAAGGTGTCCATCTGGTTCTTATGTTCCATGATGCACTTTTGGAAATGGTGAGAGTTCTGAAATCGGATGTCGTGTGTCTGTTGCTCTTCGTGGAATCCCTTCTTGGCCTGCTTTCGCTGTACCTTGTCTAGTCCTTGGCTCTTCCATTGGATCTTCTTCCCCTTGTACGCCATCTTCTGTCTCTCCTTCTCCTCCTGCATCTTTCACTTTCACCTCTCATGTCTCCCACCTTGATCTCGTTCTTGAACAATTCTACCATGTCCTTCTTCTTCGTTACATCGTCCGCTGCATTCTTTTGGTCCTTCTTTAAGGTCGCAGCTTGGTCCTTCTTCATGCTGTCCCTCTCCATCATGACTTGTCTCATCACATTGGCCTCTGCCTCCACTCTCGCCTTCTCTTTCTGTCTGAATCTCCCCTGATGCACCTTCTGCTGTGCCTCTAATTCGATCTGCTGTTTTGCATCCAATTGCTCTTCTATCCTATCATCTCGTCTGTTTCACTCTTTGACGATTCTCTCACTTCTTGTGTTCTTCTTGTAGTTTACGAATCTGCTTCAATTGGATCTTCACCAACTTCTCTTGTTTGAGACGCAGTGCTGCGTTCTTTCGCATGGTCTCATCCACCAAGATTGTCACGGGACGTCTCATCGACTGTCCGTGCACTGTTGCCTTGTTTCCTCTCCTTGTGATCTGTACCTTATCCACCTCTCCTATCTCTGGTAGTCTGCCGCCCGTCATTCTGTGACTCTATACCTCTATTGTTTCATGAACACTCACAATCCGATGGAGTTGACACTGTTGCTCGATAGCAGTAGCTCATTCGTCGGTGGACTCTCTGCCCTCTGAGCATCGGTCTCCTTCTTCCCTTGTATCGTGATGGCCTGAGATGAGTTCGTCTCCTTCTCTTCCGTCTGGTCCTCGTTTGAATCCATCTTGCTTTCCGTTAACTTGGGTGTAGTTGACTTGGCTCCCAGATCCTCCACCAAAGCATCAAACTTTTTAGTCATCTCCCTTCCTGCACTCTCACTCTCTGTCTCTCTGTCACAAGTGCTCTGCCAAACACACTGTCATGCTCACCTTGGAGTGCTCTGTGGCTATTGATCAAGCTGATAAGATTCGTCTCTTCACAATTCCGAATGAAGGGATGATTCATCAATTCATCGGCTGCCGGACGCCTTCTAGGAGTCTTCCTGAGGCATGTGGCCACAAAGGAGTGGAACATCGAACTCCTACTCTTGTCACCCTCACGGCTGTGTCCTCTCACCATTTTTCTTTCTCTTTCAGTGTCGGTGGAGGCTCCAGAGGAATGAGACACAGAGCGCGCATGGGTGCAAGTTCTACGTGCTGTCGCTCTCAGTTGACTTCTTGGAATATCATCTCACCGGTGGATTTCTCTCTGATGAACGATCAGTCTCGCGTGACCTCATATCAATATCTCAATATCTTCTACGAGATATGAAGTGATAGAAGTACACTCTTTTTGTCACGATGAGATGATCCTATGAATATCATGTGAACAAAACTCACCAGCTAATTCAATGGCCGTTATACCTGTAACATCACATCAGAAATGTAGATCAAAACTTTTCGATAAATCACCTAAAGCCCATATGTCAGCCTGTCGAATATGAGTGACAGATGAATCAATTCAAACACACCCTTGTATCGTAAGGTACAGAGGTGTCCATGTTGATCACTTCGGGGGCCATCTTAGAGCAGTTAGGAGAGTGAGATGAAAGTGATAAGTACGCGTTGATCGTGATAGGGAGTTGAAGATGAATGTTACCCAATATGGAGTCCCTATCAGCGTGTTGCGATGGGGCCTCTCAGGAGTTAATTGAGCTGACACACCAAAATCAGCCAATTTGATCTGTCCTGCATTGGATAGGAGAACCTGACTCCATTCACATTCCTCCATTGTCTGACACTCACATTTGATGCTTTCAGATCTCTGTGAATGATGTCCAATGAATGAAGATAAGCTAAACCCTGTGTGTGTCACGAATGATGTGGTGATGACTGTTACCTTGATGGTCTCTCTCATGATGAAGGATATCTGAGCCTCGTTACAAGGTACAACCCCAACAGGGAAATCTATTCTGTGTGAATGAACTGATATGAATGCAACGCTGCGAGAGACGTAGAATGAAACACAACGAGTACATCACCATCGTAGATCTCTAGAAGGGATCCAGCAGTACAGAACTCCATGGCGATCTGAACATGTGAGCAGAAGGAAAGACGTACAATGAATCACAAAGAGCTCTTTCTCGTCCAATAGCCAGGCTCCTTGAAAACCTACGATGTTGGGGTGATTGCACTTCCTCAAAACTTGGATTTCGATGGCAAGCTCGTCGAATGATTCATCTATTTATGTTAGGAAGATCCTGTCTTAGCAGAAGACACACCCTCAGCTATGGTTATAATTTTTAACGCAACAATTTCAATGGGTTCCTTCCTCTTCTGTGCGAGGTACACTGTACCGAAAGACCCAACTGCCTGCTCTCTCACGAGCTCATATATGGCATTCGGATCTCCATCGTCCACTAGAGAAGAGATGGCGGTTGCCATGCTCCTTCTTTGTTGATACCGTAGAGAGGTGGTTTGGTTTGCTGCTGCTTCTCGGGGAGAGATTCCGGCGATTCGCGACTTTCTTTGAAGAATATCTCTCCGTTGTAGTTGGTCATTTCATTCCATAGGGATATGATGACAAAGCTCGGTCATTTCGTTGCAAAAGGACAAAATGGATGTAAACACGGGTTTATTGAGGAGATTAGTCGATCTTGAACACAGACTTCAACTTCTTGAGCAGCTTGACGTCCTCTTGTGTGACCTGATCGGCAAAGTGTGCCTTGATGACATCGATCGACTCTCTCGATATCTGAGACACAATCTCGTCTGGAAGATCAAAGTGTCGTCCAAAGACCTGTATCCCTCAGTCTCTTCTGTTGAATCGATGATTCACCTTGTGCTGGGCATCCACAGTTGGCATCTCGATCTTCACTGCCACCTGAGACGCTGTCTTGGCCTCGGTTACACTCTTGTGGTCTCTCTCTATACCCGTCACTTTACCAAGGTATACAAACTGCGCTCAGTAAGGCCCGTGCATATAGTTCATACATGGATCGTGTTGATCGTAGAAGAATGATGATAGAGTGGATGTTGAGGATAGAATGATGACAGAGAGTGGTGATGATAGACTGATGACAGAGAGTGGTGATGATACGAACATTCTGAGAGGGGACACAGAGAGGAGTACCCATTCGGAGGGTGCCTTCTAGAATATCAACACCCAAGACGATGGGGTTGGTCTTGTTGAAGACATACTGAGCTCCTGCAATCTTCAGACGGCAGGGGAAAACAGCCTGGGGAGCTGCCTGTTCCTGCTTGTTCTTGTTGAACTTGTCAATGTAGTCTGTGAACTGATCGAACAGGTGATAGATGATCTCGGCCGTGAAGATACGAACTCCGAGATCTTCTGCGTGGTCTTGTACATCCTTACCCAGCTTGACGTCGAAGGCGAGCATGACGGCATACCTGTCCTTGTCAACCCTCTCCTTGTGAACAGCTCACTCTTTGTGCTTCTCTAACATGACGGATGCTGCAGTCACGTGCTTCTTGGAGATGGGACCCACATTGATACCCGCCACGGGGATCTTGCACGAGTTCAAAAACTCCAACAAGGCCTCGAGGGATCCCAGAGTGGATGCCTGAACAAACACTCCCACTTTCTGCACTTGGAATCGGTTTCGCAGGGCATCCAGATCTTTCATCACTTCTCTCTGTATTCTCTCAGTCTCTCTTCTCTCGTGTGCCTCTCACCTTCATCTCGTCGATGTCATCATCAGGGCCACAGACCATGAGAGTGGAACCTGCGACGGCCTGCTCCAGGTGAGGGGCACTGATCTTGACTCCCTGACTGGCCTTGATGCTCTTGTGGTGAACATAGTGGCCCTGCTGTTGTTAGACCCTCCTCCTGTTTTCTATCTTTCTTCTATCTGCTCTTGTCTTCTATGTCTCTTCTATCTGCTCTTGTCTTCTATGTCTCTTCTATCTCCTCTTATCTTCTATGTCTCTTCTATTTCCTCTTATCTTCTATGTCTCTTCTATTTCCTCTTTTCTTCTCTCTTTCATGTCTCACCTTGACTCGGATCTCCTTCATGGCATCGGGTGTGAGAAGGGCTCGGATGTTTGTGACGATGGGTCCGTCGAATCCACAGACAACAATCTGATCCCCTTCGTGCAACTCTCCGTTGACCAGAATGACATCGATCGTGTAGCCCAATCCCTCCACCATCTTGACCTATCTCTTCATCAGCATCCACTGCTCAATGATGAATGACGCACTTCCAAGACAGTGCATTGGAGTCTCTCGAGGGAGAGGAGTCTTTGGGCCATGAGGTTCTGAGTCAGCTGAACCAACAGCATGAGCATGTCTGGGATACCCTCTCCACTGATGGCTGAGGTGGGGATGACATTGACAAACTTCTTGTGGTCCTTGTTCTTGTAGTAGGGTACCACGTTCATTCCTCTCTCAGCAAAGATGGTGATCACATCCTTGATCTTCTCTTCGTACTCCTGAACCACAGTCTTGTCCTGCTTCTTCAATGCCTCTTGAATAGGTGTGTTGGGACATGCCTTCCATCCATAAAGACGATCCACCTGAACTCATCACTCTCTCTTCTCTCTTCTCTTGTCTTTGCTCACCTTGTTGAGGGCGATGACGAAAGGAGTCTTTCTCTTCTTCAACATCTCCAAACTCTCTATGGTCTGCTTCTCCATCTTACCTGCAGTGATATCCTGTACGAGGACTGCGATGTCACACAGAGACGATCCTCTGGATCTCAAGTTGCTAAAACTCTCGTGACTGGGAGAAAGGTGAGGTTGTGAGACACAAGAGTCTCACCCAGGAGTGTCGATGATGAGGAGACCAGGTACTTTCACTTTCAGACTGGCTGATGCTTTGATGCGGCTAGTCAGTTCCCTCAACTTGTCCATGGGGAAGAAGGTAGCACCTGCATCTCAGTCAGTGACATCCATGGAATGAACTCACCAATCTGTTGGGTGATACCACCAGCTTCACCCAGCTGAACGTTGGTCTTTCTGATCTTATCCAACAGCTTCGTCTTTCCTGTATCTACGTGTCCCAGCACACAGCAGATGGGAGATCTCAGCTCTTCTTCGTTATCTTCCTCTGGGCTCTCAGCCTTACCATTCTCCTGGTGAATTGAGCACCGCAATACATGGGTACGTGGCTCTCAATGACTCACTTGAGGAGCGACGGCAGCTGGTGTTGGTTCCACAGGCTGTTCGACGGCAGGAGCCTCTTCCTTCTTCTCCTCAGGCGTCTCATCATCAGAGGACAATGCATTCTCCCAGTCATCGAGAACATCTTCCTCTTCCTTCTTTGTCTCAGCCACCGCTGCTTCCGTCACTTTACATCCTTGACATCGAATGGCACTCACGTGCGGCTGTGGCTTCTTCCTTTGGCTTCTGAGGTCTCTTCTTGTTCGAGTATACAACTGGTTTTCTCTCTCCTTCTGCTGCCTTTTGGATCTGCAGATAGGATCATCATGTGACCACAGTTATTCATATCTCTCTGTGTATATGTGTTGATCATATCTCTCTATGTATATGTGTTGATCATATCTCTCTGTGTATATGTGTTGATCACATCTCTCTGTGTATATGTGTTGATCATATCTCTCTGTGCTATAGGTACAAGAAAAGCCATTGACGATTAAATCCCAATCTCACCGGTCCAGTGATTCCCAATCTGGCACGAGCCAAAGCTAAAGCCTCCTCCTTCTTTCTAGCTTCTCTCTCCTTAGCCTTCTGCTTATCTTTGATCTTCTGCTCCTCCTTCTTCTTCTGTAACTTGGCTGCTTCT
Organism: Planoprotostelium fungivorum; assembly: GCA_003024175.1. Classification (NCBI taxonomy): domain Eukaryota; phylum Evosea; class Variosea; order Cavosteliida; family Cavosteliaceae; genus Planoprotostelium; species Planoprotostelium fungivorum. The sequence goes on along the minus strand of MDYQ01000154.1, from coordinate 29,218 downwards.
ATGGCTGCCAGTTCTCGTTGTTTCTCCTCTTCGATGGCAGCCAGTCTGTCCTTCTCCTCTTGCTCTTTTCTCTTTCTCTCCTCTTCCTCCTGAGCTGCTCTGATGGCTGCAGCCACAGAAGCACTGAGACCTATTACCTTTCAGCTGAGTTTGTAAGAGGTATAACTCCACCTCCTTTCTTCTTGGCGGGAGCCTTCTTCTTTTTTCCAGAGAGATCCAGCTCGGGTGCTATGCTGATGTCAAAGACATCCATTCCACGACACTTCACCTTCTTCGGAAGTCTCCTCAGTGGCAGGTGTTGCCCCTCCCTCTGTTGTGGACTTTGAGGTGGACTCCGCTGTCTTGCTGACTGGCTTGGCTGAGGCCTTCGTTGCCTTCTTCTTCTTCTTCTTTCCTTCCAGATTCAAACCCTCTACTTCTTCTGCGACGTCATCTGCCGCGATAAGAAAAAGAAATCACTGGAGGGTCACCCTCTTCGCTTTTTGTTGCAGGTGCAGCTGCTTTGATAGGGGCTGCAGACTTTTTGCTGGGCTTTGACTCTGGCTCAGATTCTTGCTGTTTGCATTTTAAATTATCCCCTCGATTGATGCACAGTTACCTCAGTTTCAGGTTGGTCCTCATCCGCACCAGGAGCATTGTCCCAGTAATCGTCTTGCTTGCGGTTCTTCTTACCCATTTTTCTGACCTTTTGGAATCGAAGAGATCAGATCGCTTCTTCAAAAAATCCTGAAACCATTTTTCTGATTCGGATAAAACGTGTTGTAGATGGCTCATCCGTGACACAACACCTCGTCCATTGTACGATTCATTGAACAAACGAGATTCATTCGCCGAATGGTGATCATTTTCGGAGAAAGCTCTCAATCGAATGTAGGCGGCAGCGCATTTCAACATTGTACAAAGGATAGAGAAGACGAATGATGAATATATACGGTCCTTTACTGAAGATGGTTCGATGTGATTCTGTTTTGTACAACCCAGTCTGCATTCGATTCTGCTCATGTTGGGGCGGGTGGCATGGATAACAGGAAACGACAACCCCTGAGTATGATCTGAAGGGGTCAGTTGTGTTGACACATTCCTCTCACCTTGGGTACAGCCTCACGGAGAGCTTCCACACCATCTTTCGTGAAGTTGACGTTGGAACAATCGAGACAGAGAATATTGCGACATCGAGCGACAGTCTTGAGGGTGTCATCGGTGAAGTGCCCTCCTTCCAGACCTTCCAAGTACTGCAGAGAGGGGCAGTGGCGATCTATGTCCAGCAGTGATCTGTCTGATAACCCCAGAGAGCATGCGATGGTCAAGTACCTCAGCTTGGGTAGGGAAGACAATAGATCTTGTATCCCTGACACTCCATCAGATCCCTTCGTCATGCCACCTCACCTGTATCTGTGACACTCTTCAGATGAGAGATGTCCAGTCCCAATAATTCGGGACAGTGATGTGCGATGCTCTTGAGTCCATTGTCTGTGATGCTGCTGCACTCTCTCACACAGAGATACTGAAGATCTGGATGCTTCCGACAGATGGATTCCAACGTATTGTCATTCAGGTGTACGGCTGACAAGAAGATCGCAGCTCTCAGATCCGTTTTAGTGGCGGCCAACAGTTCTAACGAAGAGGCCTGTGAGAAATTCCTCCCTCTCTCCAAGAATTCCACCTGTGAGTCATCAGCTAGTGCAGACGTCAATCTCCCCTCACCCTCGCCAGATCCAACAGGTTTTCATCACCTGTAGGAATTCCCAAACGATGCAAGATGGATCGATTCTCTCGATTCATTCTGGACATAAATTCGAGATACCCCGGTGGATATTCCACTGTTGGTATTCGGAGTAAGGGTAGTGTTAGATTCTCATCGTCTCCGTGCTGCAGATCCTCAACATCAAGATGATTGTCGTCGAGATCACCTGTGCTTCACTGGTTTCATCCGAAGGATTCGTGACTGGTTCGATCAGTTTTCTCTTCTTTGTGGCCGGTGGCATTCCTTCTTGTGCCTTCTTCAGATGGCATTTCATTGCATCGGGTAGTACAATAGGTGCTAGCAATGTTCCATTGCTCAGCATGGAAGCGACTACCAGCAATCACTCACAAAAACTTCGTAAATAATCTTACCTAATCGTTGTACTACTTCTTGTTTGCTTCCGGTTTGTTTCACCTTCCATTCTTTGCAGATCCCCTTCAACTCTTTGAGTTTCATGGCATGCAATTCCTCTTCTGTATACATTTCTTTTGATCTATCACGATTATTAAAAAAGGCATGAACCAAGTAGTGTGTTACACTCACGATGGTTGCGTCTCTCGTTCGTTCACCTTTTAAAGTCGACGTAATTTAGCGGAATTCCATACAAAAGCCCATTTTCTCGTTTCAGAATGATCCATGTCGACAACCGTTAGCCGAATGGGCGAGGTTCCGGAAAGTGAATAAGTTATAAATAAGCAGAGCCACACAGGAGATGAGCTGGACGAAGGACAAGAAGTCACGTGGCCTCTCGTCTGGAAGGCGCCTAATAGACAGGCAGCCAGCCTCTTGTTATGATAACACAGTCTTATATCCGTTGTAGAGGGCCGACAAGAAAATCTTGGTGACAGACGAGCATCAGCAACATCGATGATGGAGGGCAGTCGGAAGAGTGGAACGAGGATGAAATCGTCAGTAGATGTCGGTGAGTGACGATGTTTGATGTCTCTCTTCACTGTCAGTCACTTGTCGCTGAAGAATCGTTTGAATCGCATTCTCAGTCGCGTCGTTTGTTGACAAGCGTCCTAGTTCCAGGACTGGACGATAATATCAATCCTCCCCAACAGATGGAAGACGCGTACAATCACAGTGGTAGAAAAAGCGAGGAGAAAGCTGGCCTTTTGCAGAGACAGACGCTATCAGGAGGGCCTGGCATCGTTTTGAAACCTCAAGAAGGGTTTTTCAGTGCTCTTAGCTCAGAGAGGGTGAGGATCTCACATTCAGGGTCCTTCTCACGTTCTCAAGGCATGGGAGAATTTTTGGAGAGCCGTCGTAGGAGAATTTATTGGAACCTTTCTTCTCATGTATGTTGGAATGTCTGCCATCTACGCTCAGACGGAACTCTTATACGTCGTTATGACCTGGACCACAATCATCCCCATTCTGATTACAGTCTTTGGAAAGATATCTGGTGCCTTCTTCAACCCCTCTGTGAGTATGATTCTCTTTCAACACTCAATATTCTAGGTGACGCTCGTGTTTTGTGTCTTAGGCGACGTGAAGCCAATCAAGGCCTTCTTCTGTGTCATAGCTCAATTGCTGGGAGCTTGCGCCGCTTGCTCGGTTCTTTTGTATATGTGGCCAATGGGTGAGCGACCTTCACCATCTTAGCCAACCTGACTGAAATCCTCACACCGGTTAGTCGATCGGGTACCGTACTATCAAGGATGCACTACGATCACGGGAGGAGTGTATCGTGGATTCATCAATGAAGTGGCCATCACATTCATTCAAATCTTCCTTATCCTCTCCCTCACCAGGTCACAAGGGGCGGGTGAACCTCAATTCCCTCACAACATCATTGCCCCTTTTGGTATAGCCGCCATCATCTTCTCCTGTATCATGATAGGCGCTGGCCCTTCAGGTCTATATTTCTTACCTTCTTTTCCCTCCTTCCTCTTTCATCTGTCCTATTCTTCTTTCTCACTGTTCAAAGGTGCATCTATGAATCCAGCCAGAAGCTTTGCGCCTGCACTGGTGGCTGGCTATTGGAAGGATCAATGGGTATATTGGGTTGGACCAACAATGGGAGCTCTTTTAGGCCTCATCCTTTGGCATTTGTTTGTCAAACCACCAGACAAAGAGGTACCCCAGCCTGCTGCATCAATCAAAATGAGACGCAATTCCTTTCTAGATGCGGGCTCTGAGCCAATGAAGGAGTTCACTCGATGAGCGAATAAACCTTGCGCTGTACAACACAACGAAACTATTAAAGCTACCAACTACCAGACTGACTTCATTTTTCTCAACATTTTGTGAGGTTCAGAGTTTCTTTGAGAGTGAGTTAAGCTGTCGAATCTTGGGGTCTCGAGCCTGCCAAGATTACATACCCGAAATTCCGCCAAAGGCCGAAATTTCCATCAAAAACACAAGTACCATTCAGGCACACCGCACCACTCACAAAACTACGCCAACAGAAGATGTCTGACAATCAGCAAAATATAGAGAACGGGCACGAACAGAAGATTCAGCCAGAGGACAAGAAGGAGGCCAGAAGTGGTGCCAAGACAACTCCAGAGAAAACAGAAGAAGTCAAGGCGCCCAGCAGTAAAGCCAACACTGGAAAGGAGAAGGTACCAAACGGGGAGATCAGAGCGAAAGATGCAAACTCTGCTCAGATTGCGGCAGCCATTGCAAAGCCAACGTAAGTCAGTCCTCTTGAAGGCCAAGTATTACTCCATTCGAATTCTGACGAGGGCAGGGTTTTGCGTAATTCTTGCAGCACGGACGCCGAGAGTCTGAAAACGCTAGATGAGCAAGTGAAGAAGAATCTGGAGGTAAGCTCGGATGAATTCCTCAATCTGAAGAAGGAAGGAACCAACGGACGGAAGCTACGTGGAGAAATTGAGATATGAGGCCTGCGTCTTCGATCTAGACGGCGTCATCACTGAGAGTGCCACTGTACACAGGTGAAAATTGATGTCAGCAGAATCACCACCTGATGCTGCGTAGGGCTGCCTGGAAGAAACTGTTCGACGCTTTCTTGAAAGAGAAGGGAGACAAAAAGGAGTTCAGCGACGAGGATTACAGAAAGTACGTGGATGGTCTCCCTCGATACGATGGCGTGGAGAAGTTCTTGGAATCGAGAAGTGAGAGAACTGAAGTGTTGATCGTTTGGTCCTTGTGCGACATGGAAAGAAGGTTCTGAGAGAGACAGAGCTCACCCTTCCGAGAGGAAAGAAGACAGACGGACCAGGGTTCGATACGGTCTGCTCTCTGGGGAATATGAAGGACGGGTACTTCAATGAGACTCTGCAGAAGGATGGAGTGAAGGCATACCCTGGTTCGGTGGCATTGTTGCAAGATCTGAAAGAGAAGGGGGTCAAGACTGCCGTGGCTTCTTCGAGCAGGAGTTGTCAGAAGGTCCTCCAGGTGGCAGGTGAGAGTGTTCCACGAAAGGCAGGGAATGATGAGATCAGGAATTGAACACTTGTTCGATGTCAGGGTCGATGGTACTACCGTGGATGCTCTGGGACTGAAGGGAAAACCGGCACCTGACATCTTCCTCAAAGCATGCGAGGTGAGGAGAGGTTCATGGGATGAACTGAGTGAAGAAGGTGTTGGGGGCTCATCCAGATCTGAGCATCGTCTTTGAGGATGCACTGGGAGGAGTGCATGCAGGATACAAGGGAAACTTTGGTCTGGTGGTGGGAATTGATCGTGGAGGGAATCGTGAGGGTTTGCTCGAGAATGGTGCAGAATTGGTTGTAGACGACCTGGACAAGTTGAACATCTGGCTCTTGAATGATTCATTCCCCATGAGGGAGACTGGTATGTCATCTCCTTGCCATGGATGTTTCTCATCTGCTCAGATTGGACACTCCATTTGGATTATAACACGGAACCGAAGCAGAAGAGGTGTGACAACATGAGGAAGAGATCTAACTCGACAGGCTATCTCAGACCTTGAGTACCTTGGGCAACGGTTATTTTGCTACCTTGGGCGCTCCTGAAGAGTCCATGCCGAAAGAAGAAAAGGTGTGTCCTCTGCCTCTGATCCATCTCCTCTGCAATTCATCAGCAGATGATTCTTTGTCTCTGTGAATATCAAATTCATTATTCGATAGGAGAGATACGCTGGTACCTATCTGGCTGGTGGATACAATCGAGTCACTACCCAGATCAAAGATAAGAAGATAGGTCAGTTTGCTCATTCATGATTTTGTCTTTCCATCCGTTCGGCACCTCATATTCCACATCGTACTGAGCGGAGAAACAGAGACGGAAGAATTTGTCAATTTACCTGATTGGACTCGTTTGACATGGAAGTTGAAAGACAGCAATGAATGGTTCACACAACAAGGAAAGTACAAGATCGAGAGAGAAGATGTGCGACTCAACATCAAATTGGGTGAGAGAGAGAGGGGATCTGTGCATGACATGCGTAGGTGTACTCGTTCGCAAAGCTAAGATCAGAACACCCGAGGGAGAGCGAATGACCATCAACTCTCAACGACTGGTTCACATGGGAAAGCCTCACGTGGCTGTCATCAAGTATTCCATCTCCTCTGAGTCCTACGAAGGCCCAATTACCCTCCGTTCCTCTCTCATCGGGTCAGTCAGAAATCGAGGCGCTTCTAGGTGATTGTTGCTCGTAATACAAGAATGAACCAAACAGATATGCCGAGATCACAGACAAGCACTGGAACATTGTGGAGAAGGGAACATTCCAAACTGGGGGGACACAGAGCATATACCTCACTGCTCAAACGAATGGAACTCGTCTTCTTGTATCTTGGGCAGCTCGCACTCGGCTGTATCTAGGAACGAACCAAGTGATCCAGCTCCGCTGAACGACACAGTGAAACTCACTCTGTAACAGATCGAACCGAAGAGCATACAAGTGGTGGAGGACGAAGAGGACATTCATCAGGATATCACCTTTGATATCGCCCAAGGACAGTCGATCGTGATTGAGAAGGTGACGTCCTTGTTGGGAGGAGTGTTGACCCATCTAGGTTGCTACTCTATTCACCACCAGGGACAGAGGGATCTTAGATCCTCAGGAGGCAGCCCAAACGGAGATGATCTCTCAAGAGAAGGAGAGGTGAGAAGAAGAAGAAGAGTCGAGTTGACAGAACGAGGTATTACACTCTCTTGTCGACCCAAGAGATGATGAGGGAGTCCTATTGGAAGAACTTTGAGCTCTCCATTCAGATGGATGGACAAGAGACGCACGACACAGTGGAAGAAGAAGAAGAAAAATCACAGTGAGTTCACCAAGCGGAGGAAAAGTGAACAGAGCAGGCAACTGAGGAGAGTTGGAAAAGAGAGACTGTATGGTGTGAGACATAGTCACATGGTGAACCGTTACAATGAGGATGAGCTGTCGCAAGATCTTCAGTTCATCCTACGCTTCAATCTCTTCCATTTATCTCAGAATTGCAACACGAACATCAGTGGAGGGGATGCATCCATACCTGCCAGGGGATTGACGGGAGAGAGTTACCGAGGCCATATCTTCTGGGACGAGATCTTCGTCACGAAAGCTCTCCTTGGCAAGTCTGCAGACATCGCCAAGACCTTGTTGTGGTACAGATACTACAGGTGAGATCTTCACAGGAGATCAACTGACAAATTCAGATTACCCGCTGCCAGAGTCATCGCGAGAGAGATGGGAAGAAACGGAGCGTGTTACCCGTGAGTGATCATCTGTACACTTCAGATGCCTGTGAAGGATGACGTATGACTGGTATCAGGTGGCAGAGTGGAAGCAGTGGAAGGGAGGAGACCTCGAGGATTCACTTCAACTATGTTTCGAACGAGTGGTACCCGGATCTGAGCTGGCACCAGAGACACGTCAACATTGCCATCTTTTACAACTTTTATCAGTATGCCATGCACACGGATGATTCAATTTTCACCCTACTGTACGGATCGGAGGTTATGATTGAGATCGCTAGGTGAGACAGGAAAGAGAATGAAAACTGAGTGAGGCCACAGATTTTGGTCTTCTATGTGCGAGTTCAACGAGAAGACGGGAAGATACGACATCAAGCATGTGATGGGACCCGACGAATTCCACGAAAAGTATCCCAACGCACCAGTGGAAGAAGCAGGAGTGACGAACAATGCGTACACGAACATTATGGTCTCTTGGCTCATGGACAAGACTCTCGAACTGCTGGAGCAACTTCCTGTCCTACGAACAAAAGAGTTGAGAAAGCAATTCAACATCTCCGACGATGAGCTGAAGAAGTGGAAGCACATCACTCAGAGACTGACTGTGGTCTTTCACGAGGATCTCATCATCAGTCAATTCGAAGGTTATGATCAATTGAAGGAATTAGATTGGGAGGAATACAGGTATCAGAGATGCTCAGCTGGGCTCTCACTGACTGTCGACAGACAAAAATACAAGAACATAGGAAGAATCGATCTGATCCTGAAGGCGGAGAAAGACTCATCCGATAACTACAAGCTGGCGAAGCAGGCTGATACAGTGATGCTCTTCTATCTCCTCTCCCACGAAGAGGTGTGACATCACTTTATGGCATCATCTGATGGAGCAAGGTGCTCCAAGTACTACAGAGGATGGGCTACGCATATAGTATTGATTTGATTTACAAAACAATCCGATATTATTTCGATAGGTAAGCGAGACCTCTGTGGCAATATCTGATCAGGTAGGTGCACTCACGGATCAACCTTATCTCTGGTGGTTTACTCCTACGTTCTCTATCCCTTCAATCCCGAGGAAGCCTGGCACATGTACAAGCAGTTTGTGGCCAGTGACGTAGTTGACGTTCAAGGAGGCAGTTCAGCAGAGGGCATACACGTCGTACCCATGGCTGCCTCATACAATATGTTGTATTACCAAATCTTGGGCATTGAACCCAAAGATAGTGTGTTGACCATCAACCCCCGATTACCAAAGGAGGTGAGACCTCATTTCATCACTTGTTGAATGACAGAATGCAGATGATCAGGATCAAAACACAATACATATATGGAGGGAAAATGGCACAGTTTGATGTAGATCACAACCAGTTGAAGGTGCAAACTTCATTGGAGATTGTTGACGCATTCAGGTGACCGTCAAAGGCTCAGCCAACCGCAAACCCATGACCATCCAATACGGAAAGCACAAGTATGAAATAGAGGAGGGATCATCCGCTCAGTTCCACATCGACAGACACGTTCAAGAGGCAAAGTCTATGAAGTGCGCTCATAGGGAAGACAAACTCAGAATACCCGAGAAACAGCAAGAGCAGCACGAAAAGGTTTCCACAAAATAAACTTCTTGGTTTATAATTTACAGTCATCAGTTCTTCTCTCTTTTTACGACATCACCCTCCCCAGTGGTATGCTTTACAGTGTCCAACTAAAATAAATCAACTCCAAAAAGAAAGGCGCAACAACTGACTCACCATTGGCTGCAATATCCTCCTTCGTGCGTTGATGAACCAATTCGAAATCTGATTCAGCGACAACCCTGTCTAGATTTTGTTCGAAACAAGATGACAGTAACAACGCACCTGACTCGATAACACTGCTTTTTCTTCCTCTGTGGGATATGGGTTGAACTGCTCTAGATTCACTTACTTGCTCTTCACTATTCATTCTCTCACCAAATGGTCGAACAACCATTTCTTCAGTACATTTGTTGCTGTTTTTGGGAGATTACCTCTTCTCTATATCGGATAAATCTACAATGATACAAGACTCATCACCTTCTTTGCATCGACGTCTAAATCCACGTCTATATTTGTGTCATTCTTTCTCTTACTGCCGTTGGAGATAGCACTATTCAATCCTGCCTGGGTCATCGCTCACTCTAACTAATTCGCTTTACCTTTGCCGGGTTCTTGGGAGTCATTCCAATTTGGAGGTGAGGTACCGGGTTTCAGGGCATCAAGGTAAGAAGTACAAAAGGCATCTGTTGCTCCCTCAAGTTTCTCTAATTCCAATCGGCAGTTTCTCAGCGTTTCCAAATAAAGGTACAAGAATTCGAGCGTTTCAGAATTCCCATCAACCCGAAAAGCATGCTGCAGCTGTTGGACTCTCTCAATGGAAGCATTCAGTAGAAGCCCTTGTGTATTGTGTGATTCCGAACGAGAAAGTATGCTCCCAGAGTGATTAGGAAGACCAGTCATCTGGGTCATCAGAAGATGCTGAACCGATTAACGAACCTGACAGGCATACTCAGTCTGAATTACCAAAATAAGGTTAGATAATATATTGCTGTACTCCTGCTCTGTGGTGGACATCTCTGGGGATCCTACTTTTTTGCAGCTCGGTTACTTGTAGAAGAATGGGTACCCAAGTAATAATCAATGATTTGAGATTTTGAGGTCCCACGGGGAGACAGTCATTATTTACGAAGTCATGCAAGATACGATACATACGTTGTGCCTTCGAGCGCCAAAGAGATCACACAAAATTACATCTGGGACAATTGCGTTAATCCGAGTCTGATTGGCCGAGCCAGAAAGAAGATCTTGGAGGAGACAGAGTGCGATGAGGACGTATTCGACCGCTGGCACGAGAGACTGTTGCTTCACTGTCATAGAGAGGTCCATTGGTTCGTCAACATCAGATGTGTCTGTTGTACCAAGAGAAGAGCAGCCGACACGATCGACTCTGGTACGATCCAAAATGGAATAGATATAGTGGCTAAGAGTAAGGTGATGCTCCACGTGAGAGGGAGGATATTCTTTGGTGAGCCATCTCGTCTCTATCGATGTTATTCAGGAAGTCTGCTGATGGATCTGTTTGAACGGCTCATCCTTCGACGGAAGACTGGGAGGATGAGAAAGAGGAGAGCCATCACACATGAGAACAGAATTGTGGAGATATCTCGATCAAGACGTAGGGGTCACCAATCACAAGAACCAAACGTCCGCGTACTAGCGCGAGTGGTCCCAAGGAGTTCACGGCGAAGCCAGAGTAGCACCATACCCCGAGCGCCCCAGATTCTCAATGAGTGATGTGTGGTACATCATTACCCATTTTCCATATGTGATTATAATATCCATGGACCGCTCCTCCTAATCTATTGGTATCCTCATTATCTCACTCAGTGATGAGCCAATTGAATCATCGTCATTTGGGTGAGAGTCATCACTGGGTGAGCAAATCGAGTCACCATATTGTGAACTGATCGAGTTATTACTGAGCAGGCTGAAGGAGCCATCGTCGCGTGGGTTAAGGGAGACGTGGCTGGACGAACTAATCAAGTCATCATTGTGCAGGTTGAGAGAGTCAGCTGATCGAATCATCGTCACAACGGCTGAGGGAGTCACATCATGATAATTCCCTCACCCCGCACAGTGGTGACACGATGATGACTCCATCGGCTCGGCCAGTGGCGACTCTCATCTTGTTTGCTGCATCTCATTGGCCATGACAGATTGTTTGCCTCATCTTTGTCGTGACTACTGTCAGACATAAGACCAAGTCCGTGAGAGATCACAGACGCATCAAATAATTGCCCTGATTACAACGGCCGGAGTTTCCCAAATGTCCAACTTTCGAGAAACAGGCCCTTTTCACGGAAACATTTCACCGGCTCTTTCCATGACTTTTATACGGACATTTCTACGTTCAAGAATGAACCATTTGAACACAATAAAATCACTTCTCAAGTCTTCCACATAGGAAGCAACCAGCAGTTGTCTGTCACTCTTCTTTGGTACATCTTGTTTGACATGTCAATTATTACTTACCATATCCATCTTGCCTTGCACTTGGTTACTATGCTAACATAACAAGGACATATACAAACAGTAGAATCACTAGCAGGTTAGTGATACACATCTGAATCCATTTCAAGGAAGTTCAAGAACCTTTCAAGGCATTTAGTCTAATGACATCAGGGTGATTTTATCAACCAAGGATGAATCTTAGCCGCCTAGAAGAATCTGCAACAAACCCATTTTTTGAATTGCATGCTCTACTGATAGTCTCTGGTGCAGCATACCTCCTCACAATTGATCTCAGCTCATCAAATGATACTAGAGTCAATAGAATCAATGCAGCCTGTGACACAGCAGTCTCATCTCGACTTGTTCCCAACAGCTTCAGAAGGGGAATGATTCCACCTTCAACAAGTTAGATCAAAAGTGAATCATTTGTTCACCTTTATCAGCTAAAAGGAATGACATCTTCTGTGGAGAGATGAAGGTGATAGAATGCAGAACTGAAGCTGCAGCACCATGTGCTTCTTCCATTGCATCGGAATCTATGATCTTGACGAGTGGTGTCACTACATCTCTTGACAAGATCTGATTTCGTGTCTCCTCTATTTGTGTTTGAGAAGGATTGTTGGATAAGCAAGACTTACCACCAAGAAGAAGAAGACCTAAGATCCAAATAGCATCAGCTAGTGTGGCTGCATTAGCACATGAGTTGACTGTCTTCACCAAGATGTCTAAACTCTGTGATGAAAGCATTTCCCTGCTGTTCTCTTTGTGTTTGTTAGTCAAGTGATGATTTTAATGTTTGTATCACCACTGGTTGCCAATAGCCTAGCAGCCCTCAGAGCAGGTCTTGAGAGACCATCGTCGGGTGAATCAAAGTATCTAGACAGGGTATGCACAACACCCATCTCTTGAAACTGCCTCTTGCATTGGTCGTCCAGCAGTAGATTGGACACTATCATTAATGCACTCCGTCTATCTTGTACACTTAACGATAATTCTGCTTCTACCAGGTCAGCATTGATGAGATTCATCAATATGGGTGCCAATCCACATTTCAGAAGATCCTGTGTCTTTCAGCTATATCTTCTTCGATCATTCACCTGTCGGATCCGATTACCGTTGTTTGTCATGTTGACCAGTGTATGTACGACAGTCGATCTGACGTCCACATTGTTTCCATTGTTAGGCAGCTTGCTTATGGCTTCACCCTCGATTATCTATATGTTATTAAACATCGTGTATGAATTGTTGGTACCTTGGGCTTGTTGTCCAACAACAGATCGTCTATCAGTGCGCTATTTGAATTGATATTGGGTTGTTGATTCGGATTAGGACCCCTCAAAAGATTGACTAGATGTGGAAGTCCTCCCAAGGCGTCAATCTTCTCACAGAATTGATCATTCGATGACAGGATGCCTATGACAAAGATGGTGTTCTTCTGTATGTTGATGTTGTTTGATTGTAGCATGGCTATGAAAGGCTCTAATCCTCCCTCCGACATAGTGATGGCATCTCTACACGCCACTGAACATCTGGCCAAATTTCCTATCGATAACGATGACATCTCTCTGATCTGTAAAATGTGATTATAATGCAACACATGAATATGCACCGCTTCATTAGGGTGAGAGAGCAAGGTGACCAAACCATGATATCCCCCTACAGATATCAGTTGATCTGCTGTTTCCTCCGTTGTGGACAACTGATGTTTTTAGTTGTCAGCTTATAGCGATATTCATCACTTGAGATGCAAGCTTGAGCGCAGGAATGATCAAGCTGTCTTGTCCGGAAAATAAGAGCTCAGCCAAAGACTCAACAGACCCCGATTCTACTAGCTTTTTACCATACAGTGCATCGTTGCCTTGGAGATTCTGTAGTATCTGAAGAACCTGTTGTTGTGTGGCGGCATTAGCTGTTGATAGTATTCGCACCAAAGACTAAAATCATCATTATAATATGGACTGCAATGCACACCTTTGCTAGGCTCTCAATACTCGAGTGATTATTCGAATCCTGTGATAACTCCGCTATGATCTCGATGACGTTTTGTTGTACATATTGGTCTTGTCCATTCTGCACAATCTGACCTAACAAGTTCATTGCTCCTGTCGTGCAATTAGACTCATTATAGAGAGTATTCTACCTAATTCGATGATTTGTGATCTCGATTGAGGCTGAGATTTGATCAAGGATAGTAGCTCTCTGGAGGCTCCTCTTTGAGCGATCTCTACATAAGGAGATGCCAACATAGTCAGAAGTGCTGGAACGCCTCCAAGACCAACAAGTGTGTCCCAATGAGATGGATCGGAAGAGCATAGGTTGGTCAAGATGAAAACCACTTGTTTTTGCTGCTCAATGTTCGATGTGCTCATCAGATCGAGCAACAGGGATAAGCCTTGTTGAGCGTTCGTGAAGGACGCTTGTAGATCAGGGTGGGATGACAGAACAGTAAGAGTCCATAATGCACTTGCTATCAATGTGCTGTTTAGTCTGTCGCTCAGATTATTCAATACTCTGGTATGGGTGGCTCACTTGAGAGGGCGGGTTAAGACATGGAGGACAGACTCCAACGCACCAGAAGAGAGAAACATGCCTCTAGCCGAATTGTTCTGTGAGAGATTTCCGATGGACAATAGAGCTGCATCCACAACAGTCTCATCCGATGACGATAAGAGAGAGACTAATGCCATAGCTAGCAAAAGTGAGAAAGGCAATGAATGTTTGTCTGCTCACTTCCGCCTCTCTGTACAATGTCATCTGTGGCCATCTCATCTCTCGCGAAGTTGCCAATAACCATTGTAGCATTGCGCTGCAGGGGCTCCACATCAGAGAATAACAGCTCCACAAAGATGTTGACACCCCCGCTTTCAATCATACTCCTTCTGGACTTCTCATCTCCTGAGAAAGCGGCTAAAACCTCACTGACTCGTACCTGTTGGTAATTCAGAAGGGATATACCAGACTAATTCAGTTACTCTTGCTTCTTGTCCCTTTAGTGATGAAGAGGGAGATAAGATGGATACAAGCTGTGGAATAGCTCCACTATTGAACAGGTTTTCTCTCGTGGCAAAACTTCGGGCTGCATGTTTGAGAGCGAAGGAAGCTTGGATCTGTATATCACAAGTGTTGTTTGGAGTGACTAGCAAATTGACTACGCTGGGGAGGATTCCCAGGTCAAGGGGAATATCTCTCAAGGGATCGTCCATGGCGGGAGATGAACAGATTCCTCCAATTAACCGCAGTGTGGATCTTCTGATTTGATCACTCTTTCGATTATCCAACCAAGCGATCATACATGGCTGAACTCGGTTAGACTCTCATCCCAATCAAATCGTACCTTAGTTGCAGTGGCAATTTCTTTGCGATATACAGAAGAGGAGGCCATAGTGCCTAACAGTTGAAGGGCGGCTGCAATGATCTCTGGAGCAGCGTTGTTGGTCAAGTTCATGAGCTGTGGGACCATGTCGGAGGAGAAGGAGCTGATCAATTGGACGACTTCTTCAGATGCAGCGGCAACACAGTTGAGACAATAGAGCGATTGGAGTACAATCTCTTGTTGCCCTCCCGAGAGCATGAAATCGTTCAATACGACCAGTCCTCCGACATCTACGATGGCCAAGGCATTTTCGTTGTTCCCGTCAACGAGTTTGGTGAGGATGGCGAGAGATAACAGCAGATTCTCTGTGTTGGGTGTGGATATGATTGACATCAATGATGTCATCCCCCCTGACTTCCGCATCTGGTTTTTGGACTCATTGTCTGAGATCAGATGGAACAATATGTTCAATATTTGTCCTTGGTTGCTTCCTTTCATGCTAGTGGATGTACTCAATTTGATCAATGTGTTTAGGCCTATCTAAATGAGTTACAGAAGGAAGATGAAGTAAGCACCTTGTGACAATAGGATTTGATTGACTGCACTGTTCAGCTCAGGGTACTTAGAGCAATTGACAAAAATATTCAGTACAGTATCCACAATCCTCTGCTGTAGCTCTGTGGCCGCACCACCAATGGCAGAGGCGATGGATAGAGTGGATTGCATGATATCCAGAAGCACACTGATCGAGCCTGCATGATAATGATTTGGGGCTGTAAATTCTTCCCTCACCTGCTGTATAAGCAATCGATTTGGCTGGTGCTTCCTTGCAGGACAATGCTGAGAGAGAGCTAAGCACGGAGATCAGTATCGAAGGTGATGTATGTATGGGCGATTGTTGATTGGACAGCAGCGCAATCAGTGCAGATACTCCTCCCAGATCATCTACAGCGTGAAGCAGGGCTTCTAATTTACAGATTTCATTGATAATGCTCGTGACTTCTTCCAACACCTGACTCGAGTTACTCCCATACACCGAAGAATGTGAATTACCTTGGCATTGCGAGTGGGGAGAAGAATGAGCAGTGTGGCCATTCCCACATCAGATACGACTCTGCGATTGGCATCGTGGTTGAGAATGATGTGGTGGATGGCTGACGATGTATTCTCCAGTAAGTTGTCATTGTTGGATGTTCCGAGACATTCCACCAATAATCTCAATGCTCCACTGTTTCGGATGTCGTCTTTGTAATTCGTAACCGGTGCCTATGCTCGATTTAGATGAGCAATAGGAAAGAAAATCACAACCTCAATGACAGGGACAGGTTGCTCTGCAGACTGAGTTGATGGCTGAACAATTTGAGTTCTGGGAAGATCGGCTACTCTTCCCAAATGACCCAGTATCTTGGCAATCTCGATCCTGGCCTCCACCGTATCACTGTTTTGCAGCAATGAACTCAACACCATTGGGGCATTATGCTTGGCGATAGCTTCGCACACCTAAGTCTTTCAGTGTGATCACTAGATTCGTCATGCACTTGGTTGTTCTCTGCAGACTTTCCCAAGATCTTCAGGAGTTGGAGAATCGTGGCTGAACGTAGCTTAGCTATATTGGGAGAGGTGAGCAGGGTGATCATGTAAGGAATGGCTCCTGTGTCTATGATGTCTTCTTTGATGCTCGTCTTTGTGTCCGATGTATCCGCTATGGTATGGCGCATCAATAAATCGAATATCTTGGTTGGTTAGTGCCACCTTACGATGTGTCTGGTCACCTCTCTCGCTGCTTGATTGATGTCTTTAGCGTCAACTGTCATATAGGGGACGAGCTTACCCACACATTCTTTCTCCTGATGATGTGTGAGCAAAAGCTAGAAATACGATATATATATAGTATATCTTGGCGAGACTCACCCCTCTTTGCAAGTGAGCGTGGCAATGAGTACAAACTCTCTGGGGAGTAGAATGATTGAAGTGGGGGACTGCATCTCTGTGTGCGCTGCATGTATCACATATCTCCCTGAAACAACATCTGCAATGATGTCTCCTCTTGAAGAATGTGAAAAGTTGTCCACAGATCGTGCATGATGGATTTTCCTTCTCTATGTCCCAGCTTGGCTTCACCAGCGACAGTGTAGAATCTGTCGAATAGTCGCTGATGTTATGAGAGGAGGTGCTGTTCAAGCTCGGAGCAGAGCCTGATATCTCCCCAAACATTGGCTGATATCCTGTTCTCTTCAGTTCTTGTAGATTCTAACTCGGTGGAGGATGAGAAGCAGTCCCACCTGGCATGGAAGAAGCCGATGCTGATTGGAATCCGGATGGTGCTGCATACGCTGGCTGTGTTCCATATCCATTACCAATGGAGTTTCCTCTCGCATTCATCTGTTCAGGGTAGCCTGTCCAAGATTAAGAAGGTGACGTCAAGCAAAGACTTACTATTTCCAAAAGAAGAGGCTCTTGACCTCTCCGACGAAGATAAGGAACTATTGTGACGTGGCTTCTCCCACGACGTCGCACGATTGTGGTGGTCAACGTAATAGATCCTCCCTTCTCGATCCACGGCTACCTCCCAACCCGGTGGAAGATCAGAGGTTGAACCCGCATGTGAGGGCACTGTGGTTGTTATTCAAGTTTAATCCCCTCCTCACTGTTTGGGGGTGTCCAAGAGGACTCATTATTACTATGATTCCAATAGAATGGTCTTCCTGCGCTATCTGTAAAGAGCTGCCAGCCCGGAGGTAGTGTTGGTTGATTAGGAACTGTATTGGTCAACAAATATTATACGTTCATCAAGACACCTGGTACGACTCCTGCTCCTAAATTCATCGTTTGTGTTAAACGGTATGATGTGGTCCTTTGATTGAAGTTGCGTTGTTCGAAATTCGCGACTTCAAAGAACCAACTACAACGAACGAAAAAGCTTCCGTTGTTAAAAACGAAACGGCGGGAAAATCTCAGCAGAACCGCAGCAGGAGAGGTAGCAGTTAACCGCTTCGATGTCTTCCACTAACAATAATTCTTTGGTTGGAGACACCAATCAAGCTCTATGTAACGACTTTAAAACCAGTTTAAGCATTGTGGAGAAGTACTACAAGAGGCTCTTTGATTCTCTAGCCCAACACCTTCAGCTTATGTTGGGTGACGTCCCATCAACTTGTTGCACTTATCTGAATCCTCATCAGATTTCAAAGAGAGGACTGAGAAGACAACAAAAATAGTTCGCGCAATATCGAGCTACGAATGCGATGAATACAGAGACTTCTTGGTACGAATTGCTGATACGATGGAAGCTTCGCAACAATTTTCGCAAGACTTGGTGAGTCGATAGCTGTCTGTTAAATGTCTCTGATCCGTCTAGTATGATAGGATAGAGCTCAAGCTGTATGAGAAAATCGGAGGGTATGCTGGAATCCTGAAGAAATCAAGAGAGAAAATAGCAGCTCGGGAGAAAACTGTAGGGAAGAGGGACGCCAAGATCAAAAAAATCAATGAAGAGCAGAGAGCGTCGAAGGTGAAGAGGGAGTGCTGGTCAATTTAAGTGATTCACCACAGCCACCATCTGAGAAGAACGTGAGGGACCTGGACCATCTGGATGCTGAGGTAAATCGAACAGAGGATGAACTATTCAACGAGATCGAAGCATTCGGAATGCTCAAAGTTCGGGACATGAGGGTGTGACATTGTGAGGATTGAGCGAGATCTGAGGCCATTCAGATAATGTGCAAAGAGTTATCTCATGGGCTGATCATATTCCATGGAAGAAATCTGGAATTGATGACGAAGTTATTCAATTATCCTGACGATGTTTCTGAAGAAAGTGAAGCGGAGGTAAGATATTAACACTGGATATTCATTCTCAAATACAATCAGAGATGGCGAGGCAGAAGGGATGGCACATATGTCCCCCCAGAATTTCCACCATTCTCTCCCGGGTCCCTGGCTAATTCAATGAGTTTTTCTGCGCCGTCGTCACCACAATCTTTGAGATTGTCTCAATCACTTAGCTCTTCTCCTACTGTTGGACAGGCATCTCCATCTAAATCGACAGCAGAAAAGAACTCGTTTAGGACTAAATTAGCGCAAAGATTAAGTGGTAATGGCTCCCTGCTGTGCATCGCCTTTCTGACTGTCACAGGCTTTGGCAAAAACACCTCCAGCCAATCTGAGAAGTCCCCACCAAGCTTGAGACCATCAAAGTCTTCTGACGGTAGGACTGATACCACAATATACATAATATCATTTGATCATGCTCAGCTATCACTCGGAGATCCAGCAGAAAGCTGGCCGAAGAACACTCAGATCTAGAAGAAGTAGTTTCGTTGATCACAACATGCATCTGATGTCAAATGCAGGTGTCAGACCTCTCTTCTTCATCAGATTCTGATTCAGACAATGAATCCAAAAGCTCTAGGCGCTCACAAAAATCACAACTCTTCGACAGTGATCCACATGGAAAAAGAAAGCAATTCAAAGACCAAGGACGATCCGCTTCCTTGAATATTCTGAAGTCTTCAGATAACAAACAGAAAGGCTCCAGTGTATTGCGTAACAGCAGTTCTTCCATACCAAGAACCTCTGTGACGAAGATGGCTAGTTTGTCCAGCGTTGACAACAAAGCTGTCACTTTCAATTCCAATTCAGGTAGATCACAATGAATGCCGTTCACCTCACACCGTACAACAGGAATCAGTCGGATCGATTCTTCAGCATCTCGCAATTCAACAGCACCAAGGAGATTCCAGTCAACTACATTAAAGGATTTAGAGGAAGAACAGGGCCAGACATCACCATCAGAGGCATCTAGTTCTGATTCTGAGGTATGAATTAATCATGACCATAGATGACCGCGAATCAGACAACACCTATCAGTAGCAGAAAAAATTCTATACAACAGAGCAGTGCTGGAAGGTCTGATCATCCACCAAGAACAATAGGATCTCCCAGAGAAGGACAACCAAGACATGTGAGACTCTGAAAGTCATATATTGATATGCTGATCTCAACTGCTCAGACGTCATCTTCAAGTGAAAGATGGAACAAAGTGAGACAGGATCAACAGCAATCTGACAATTTGAAGGAAGAGGAAACACCCAGTGGCCCTAGATCCTCAAAAACTGAGAAAGAGATGGAGATCGAAGAGTTTCAAGTAGAAGACTGGGATGAGGTGTCCGATTGATGAAATAAATCGGATGTAGTGTGATGAAATTGACCTGCAGATGCTCAGATCACTTGTGTGTGCCATCATATAAAAAGAGAATATTATAGTGCATTTATCTACAACTAAACACACACTGAATGCTTGCTTCCTGTGATCAGTTTGTAAATTCTCTGCAAAACATTTATAAGCTTTTGTGTGCTCAGAGCATGCTTTATACAGACTGGGTGGAAATCACTGCACACTAAAAGATAGTAGCCTATGCCTCATAAATCGGATGTAGTGTGATGTGCACATTTTATGCAGTCTTGGAGCAAATCACTGCACATCTCTTACCAGCTGGCTGAACTGGAAAGGTGAAGCAAGCTATATCATGTGCCTTGTGTTTCCTTAGAGGCTGTTATAGAGTGTGCCTAGGATGCATCAGCCAGTTTCTAGCAAATCTATGTTTCAACTTTTCTTTGTATGCTCTGATTACCATTATCTGCTTTGTGATAAATTTGTCTCTTTGTTCTAATGTCTTATGCATCTCCTCTAGCTGAAATTCTAAAGACATTGTCTTGCTTGTACATTCTACTTGTACCTTTTTGATTTCTGTTGCATATCCCTTTTCCCTCTCTTCCAGCAATTCTTGTAACCTCTCCTCATATCTTTTATTATTCATTTTCATACATTGCTTCTTGTTGTTGTATGTTGTTAGTTCCCTCTTAAACAGTCCTTTGAGATTCTTAGATTCTTTAGTCAGCTCACATTTCTTGCCTCTGATCTTTGTATTTTGTATCTTATGTTTTAAGTAGTCTACAAAGCTTTGTGAGAGTTGAATGATTATATCATTGTATACAAGGTTCCATCATTGTGTCATAGTAAAATGTAGTAATTAGGTAATATTATAGTAAAAATAGTAAAAAATGGTAAGATGGTAATGTTGCAAAATAAATTTATAGTAATCTTAGTAAGATATCAGTGTTTTCAGTGCTTGTCAAGTGTACAAAAAAGAAGAATTACCTGTTTTACTATGTTTTACTATGTTTTACTCTGAAATGATACAACTTACTCATTCTCTATGTCAACATCAGTGTCATCACCTGTTCTCAACAGCTTGCAGTATCCTTCTTCTGATTCAGTCTCTTGCATCTGGTCCAGTCTCCTTCTTTACTAGCCTGCTTATATTGGTAATCATTAAATTCACTAGGGTTTCTACTAGCATACTCTCTGATACCTTTTAGTAGGTATTGTAACATTAGATTCAAGTGTAATTAGAACAGGGTAGTTACTGTAACAGAACAATGTTTCAATGCGTGAAGTGAATTACATGTTCCAATATTCCTGACGTTAAATCTATTGTGCTAGAATGCACATCAGTTTAACTCATCATCTATTAATAAACTCAACAATAAATTTATTCACTACAAACATGCTGACTTTGACACTACCAAAATTATCTGGCAAAACAAAAAGTCAACAGAGCTCAAAATGGGAAAATAAATGGTGATTTTTTACCTGATATGTAAACAACAGTGGTTAATAAATTGAGTGTGGCTGTCAGCACAAAAATTACATGTCCAAATAAACAAACTGAGACAATACTAATTTGCATGTAATTATTATTCATCATCACTATCCTTCTCAAGCAGCAGGATTTGATCAAGGTGTTGAGACCAGGCTGGTCTCTCCTCTCTCTCTGCTAAATCACCCTCAGAAAGATTGTGAAATATTTCAAAATTGTCCCAATCCTGTTGTCTTATCCAGTCTCGTTCTAAAGCAATGTCATGTGCAACATATGCATGGTAGCCTAGCACACGGCTATGAAATGAATTAGGATGACTTGCCCTGAACATTCAACTTACCGATATGGAGTTTTGTTGTTCAGTATGATGCTTTGCTTGTGTATGTCCTTAAACGTGATCTTAGATGATGATGTTACTGGTGTGTCCTTCAATGCATCCATATTAAGAACAACCAAGTGTATTTTGGGATTTGACCATACAAAACAGACCTAATGGAAAGCTTATTCTATTATAATTATACATAATACTCACTTCCATACGATCAAATGCCTTTTCAATCTCCTCACATAGAAGAAGACTGTTTCTTGGATTATCAATATCATCAGTGGTCAATCCAAAGAGAGGAAGTGATATAGCACAAGAGTGAGGAAGAAGATGTGATGCTCGAACTTGACCTCTAGGATGTCTCTGACCTGAGTTGTATTGTTATTTTGGTGTATTCGACCATGAATACTCACCTGTGACCTGGCACTGAATCTTTTTCTTGGATGTCTCAACAGCCCAGTATTGTATGAGATCTTCTTTGAAAGGGGCGTTGTTCACAGGAAGCAAGCATTGAGTGTGTGGTGAGTTGTAGATAAATGCACTATAATATTCCCTTTTTATATGATGCTTTTCATTGTTCATCCCTCTTCTCAATTACCTTGGTGTTATTGAGAGATGACCAGACAGCTGCGAGGAGATGCAGATCACTCCCGTTAACCCCAAGGACTTGTTCCATCAGAAGCTCATTGATTGGACTATCTAGTCTATGTATATAATGGCCTAAAAACATGCTCTTAGATAAGATNTATAATTATAATAGAATAAGCCAAAATACACTTGGTTGTTCTTCATATGGATGCATTAAAGGACACACCAGTAACATCATCATCTAAGATCACGTTTAAGGACATACACAAGCAAAGCATCATACTGAACAACAAAACTCCATATCGGTAAGTTGAATGTTCAGTGCAAGTCATCCTAACTCATTTCATAGCCGTGTGCTAGGCTACCATGCATATGTTGCACATGACATTGCTTTAGAACGAGACTGGATAAGACAACAGGATTGGGACAATTTTGAAATATTTCACAATCTTTCTGAGGGTGATTTAGCAGAGAGAGAGGAGAGACCAGCCTGGTCTCAACACCTTGATCAAATCCTGCTGCTTGAGAAGGATAGTGATGATGAATAATAATTACATGCAAATTAGTATTGTCTCAGTTTGTTTATTTGGACATGTAATTTTTGTGCTGACAGCCACACTCAATTTATTAACCACTGTTGTTTACATATCAGGTAAAAAATCACCATTTATTTTCCCATTTTGAGCTCTGTTGACTTTTTGTTTTGCCAGATAATTTTGGTAGTGTTAAAGTCAGCATGTTTGTANGAGGAAGTGATATAGCACAAGAGTGAGGAAGAAGATTACATGTCCAAATAAACAAACTGAGACAATACTAATTTGCATGTAATTATTATTCATCATCACTATCCTTCTCAAGCAGCAGGATTTGATCAAGGTGTTGAGACCAGGCTGGTCTCTCCTCTCTCTGCTAAATCACCCTCAGAAAGATTGTGAAATATTTCAAAATTGTCCCAATCCAAAAAAATCACCATTTATTTTCCCATTTTGAGCTCTGTTGACTTTTTGTTTTGCCAGATAATTTTGGTAGTGTTAAAGTCAGCATGTTTGTAGTGAATATATTTATTGTTGAGTTTATTAATAGATGATAAGTTAAACTGATATGCATTCTAGCACAATAGATTTAATGTCAGGAATATTAGAACATGTTTAGAACACAGTAATTCACTTCATGTATTGAAACATTGTTCTGTTACAGTAACTACCCTGTTCTAATTACACTTGAATCTAATGTTACAATACCTACTAAAAGGTATCAGAGAGTATGCTAGTAGAAACCCTAGTGAATTTAATGATTACCACTATAAGCAGGTTAGTAAAGAAGGAGACTGGACCAGATGCAAGGGACAGAATCAGAAGAAGGATACTGCAAGCTGTTGAGAACACAGGTGATGACACTGATGTTGATATAGAGAATGAGTAAATTGTATCATTTCAGAGTAAAACATAGTAAAACAGGTAATTCTTCTTTTTTGTACACTTGACAAGCACTGAATATATTTTTACTATTTGTTTACTTTTAATTTACCTAGAGAAATTACTATATTTACTATAATATTACCTAATTACTACATTTTACTATGACACAATGGTCGAACTCTGTATACAATGATATAATCATTCAACTCTCACAAAGCTTTGTAGACTATTTAAAACATAAGATACAAAATACAGAGATCAGAGGCAAGAAATGTGAGCTGAATAAAGAATCTGAGAATCTCAAAGGACTGTTTAAGAGGAACTAACAACATACAACAACAAGAAGCAATGTATGAAAATGAATAGTAAAAGATTTGAGGAGAGGTTACAAGAATTGCTGGAAGAGAGAAAAGGGATATGCAACAGAAATCAAAAAGGTACAAGTAGAATGTACAAGCAAGACAATGTCTTTAGAACCTCAGCTAAAGGAGATGCATAAGACATTAGAACAAAGAGACTGATTTATCACAAAGCAGATAATGGTAATCAGAGCATACAAAGAAAAGTTAGAACATAGATTTGCTAGAAACTGGCTGATGCATCCTAGGCACACTCTATAACAGCCTCTAAGAAAACACAAGGCACATGATATAGCTTGCTTTACCTTTCTGGTTCAGCCAGCTGTCAGGATTCGACCGCAGACATACAGAGAATAATGGCATTTGGAATATCGAGGAAACGGCGCATTGTAGAATAGCTCTCTATCGAATAAATCGGTGTTCTTAGCCGTTTCGCAACACGAACAGCAATCAGGTCTAGAACTCTTCTATACTCTCTCAACAGTACTATCGTTAATAGGTGAGCCAATCCTAATATTCTAAGAACCCAACCCTCATTCATTATCGATACAATCTGTTTCACAATCATTCCGACTCGATCCGTGTCAGCTATCCTATATAGCTATCACGTCTTGTCACGAGGTCACCCCTCTTCTTTCCCCACATCTCATTTTCCATACGTTTCCCCATATCTTCAGACAACCGTGTGTTCTCCTGTATAGAACTATCGGGCTCCCTCTTACTGTCTATTTTGACGTCTTGTGGGACGGGATCGATCACCTCGATCACCTCATTCCATTTTGGTTTAATCTCCCGAGATTTCCAAAGACAAGATATTAGACACCCTTGTCTCAGTCAATCTATTCTAGTAGTGACAGCTGCTTGCAACATCTTTCGCCAGATCGATTAGCANTTATGTATTGTTTTTCTGATTAGAGTGTTCTTTGCCATTATTAGGTCATCTGAGAACACTGCTCTCTTGTAACTGTCAAATATCAATATCTCTTTGTTCTGGCTTAACACCACTCCTTTATTTCTAACATCCTCTTTGCCATCCTTCTTCACATAACTGTATGTTTTAGGCTTCACAAAGATAGCTTCTTTCAGTTCACATTCCAGCTTCATCTTGCCTGGTGTGATATCTCCTGCTGCAGCAAAATGCAGCTTTTGTAAATGATTAGGGAATCTCTGTTTGAATTCTTCATAGCTGTATACTTGAGCCTGCATGTATATGCTATCTGTGTCTGTATACAGGAGATCCACCTTTGTTTTGTCATAATGCTGATACAAACAATTATACACAAAGTCTAACATTAATACTTTGCTCCATGATAAGATAGCTGACCCTACATGTTTTGCACTCTTCATATTACATTTGTCTTTCTGTAGTCTGACTTCTATCAGCCCTTTGTGTTGTTTATCTGCATGTCTCATAATACTCCAGTCTGTTATTGTCCTGCCTATAGTTTGCTTCATAAATAACTCAGGTGAGTGTATAAGAAGTGATTTGTTGTACTTGTCATCTGATTGTAGCATCTTTCCAAATCCACTGTTGACCATAAGTTTAAAGAACTCTTTCTCAGAACTGCTCTTAGTGATCAAATTGTTATCTGATGTCTGTTTACCCTGGTAGATTCCATCTTCTGCCTTCTGCCTGTTAGCTGTCATATCCTGTACATAATCCTTCAATACATAGTCTATGGGTTGTTCAATTGCCTCATATATGTCATTGATACAGCATAGATCGTTCTCTAGTAGATATTTCAAGGTCTCTGAATAGATGCAATAGTTATCTTTTGGAAACAAATTGTACATTAGCTTCTCTGTCTGTAAGGTGGTCTTGTTGTGTTTGGTTTTTAGTTGTGTCTTGAGATAATCCATGTAGCCAGACACTTGTACAGATTCATCTAGTCGTACTTTTTCTGCCAAAGGTGGAAAGTTCTTAGTGATCTCTCTCTGCTCCTGTGTGTAGTACAGACTGCATCTGACAAATCCAGTGAATTGGTATGGATCCTGCTGTTGACCAAGTTTATGAATAACACCATACATATACCTTTGATTGTAGAGAAGCTGTTGTTGTTGCTTGCTGACATTCCTCAATACATCTATTAAATTTGTACAGTATGCTCTATCTGTATGGAGATTCATATTGCCATATGGAAGCTTTTGCATCATAGCCCACCCATATAGATTGTTCTCATCTAGCCCCATAATCACACCATCTGATTCTTCAGCATGTCTTTTGAACACTTCACATCTGCCTCCATATATGCTGTCTGATATAAGACTGTACATTTTTTGGCTAGGTATTGTTCTCAGATCATGTTTTAGGTAATTTTCCAGTATATTCTGGTGAATGATCTGTGCTACACTCACATAATTTAATAATTCCATATTATTTTTTGTCAACAGAGATCTATAATTGGTGGTGCCCTGTAGTAACAATTTCACATCACATCTGCAATAATACATCATATATTCTCCAAATGATGCAAATTGTTTCTCTTTCCACACTTTCACAGCATGCTCATATTCAGTTTCTGAAGGCAGAGTATTCCTTAGTTTGTTATAAAAACACTCAATTGGTGGTAATGATGTTTCTGAGAGCTTATCTATGCTATCAAACCATTCATAAGGGAATAACTCCTTTTGGATGTCTTTCACACCCCACATGATGCCAAATTTCTCTAAGTTTGTTGTAGGAGGCACATAATTATGAGCATCAAGAAAAGCATAAGCTCCATATTCTAACTTCATATAAGAGTTTGTCTTTGTTATAGGGGGTGAGATGTCATATTTCTGCATATGAGTGATTATGAATGTTAGATCATACTTTCCACTATTAAAACCTATTATAGGTATTGACAGATATTCCTTCATGATCAAACATTTGATGACAATATATTTACATCCTTTCTTATGTTGTCTGCAGTGACCACATCTGCATGGTTGATCTGTTGAGGTGGTCTCTTTACACCATGGTCTATGTTGCAGAGTGTATTGGCAGCTGCATTTCTGGGATTCTATAACAGCCATTTGCTTATTGTGATGTTTCCAGAAGTATGTCTTCAGTAAGCCTGTCAGTGAATCATGTATAGTGTTTAAATGATCTACAAAGTGTTTGCCTGCATCTGGGCCACAGTTTTCATATTCAAGGCCCCTTGCTTGATCAGCTAAGCATCCACCTGCAAGCATCACTACTCCTATAGGTTTATGACTATGAGTGTATGTAGTCTTTTGGTTTACTTCATTATTGTTCATCTTCTTCAAGATACATTCAAAATCATAAGCTAGAAATAAAGGTCTGACAAGCTCTGTGCCAAATGACTGCTTGTACAGAGAGGTAGAGCTCTGAATAGGCTTGTCTTTGAATACTAGCACCTTGCTACTGTTTTGATCTTTCTGATGTTTGGCCATGTGCTTATGATATTTAGATGCTTTGCTATATGCAAAAACTTTCTTACACTTATCACAAATGATTGTTTCTGCATATCCCACAAGTGTTCTCAGTAACATATAATGGTTCTTAGTCTGATCCAGATGCAGACATATTGGGAGCCTTGAATACCTGATTCATATAATTTTAGACTGTTAATGTTACTGTCCAGTGTATAGACTGTAAGATCTAGATTGAGTGCTTGACAGATAGCAGGGAGATCAGCTACTTGTACATGATCTGAGATGTTTTGACCACATTGTGCAAAATATTGATCCCTTAAATCAATAGCTTTTTCCCTCTGTATTTTGCTGTCTTTTTTACCAATATGTTGATAAGAAGACTCATATAAAGCAATTGCAATACTTCTCCAAAAGCAGAGGTTGTCTTTAAGATCAGGGTTCTTCAAACACCTTTTATTTTTAAGACCTGCATCTACTGTATATCCTTTGCACCCTCCTTGCTGAGATTTAGCCAGCTTGAGTTTGAAGGCAATGAATTCATGTACTCTATGTTTAGTATCAGGTACAGAATCATCAGCAGCAAAAGAATTTTGTATCCACAATTGTAGAGTGTTGTTAAGATCACTGATGTGTTTGATAGATGATATTTTCATGGCATGATCTGCAGGGAACAAATATGTTTTATCTATAGTTGTACCATCCTCAATGTTAACTAATGTACAGTTCAATTTAATCTTGAAGTAAAAAGGGTAGGACTCAAGTACAACAGGTAGGACAGCATTTGTTTTTGAGCAGATTTGTGCCACAGCTGACACTGACTTAGAAAACCACGTGTCTGGTAAGAATGTATAATCATATTGACTAGCTACACCTGCTGTTAGAAGTGTGGTCTTAGGTTTGATTATCTATTGGTCATATATTGCTGTAAAGTCTGCAGATCCCATTGAGCATATTGAAAA
Source organism: Planoprotostelium fungivorum (assembly GCA_003024175.1). Lineage (NCBI taxonomy): Eukaryota > Evosea > Variosea > Cavosteliida > Cavosteliaceae > Planoprotostelium > Planoprotostelium fungivorum. Next base: position 828 of record MDYQ01000154.1, on the reverse strand, counting down.
CCAAATTTAGATGCTTGTTTGTATCTTTGTATGAGTCCTTCAAAGTCACTTTGTTTTCCTTTTCTTAGATCACCAATATATCCTAAAGATTTAAGAGAGTGTACTAGTAATTGTCTTTCAGTTGGCATGATGGATTGTTAATTTGTAATATATAACTGATGATCTTTTTTAAAAATGTAATTTATTCAATACTAGTAATATTTATTTATATAGAAATAGAAGGTGATTTACAGAGAATATGCACAGAGGGAAAAGACAAAGAATTGTACCTAGTTTGACTGAATATCTTCTCAGTATATGGCTAGATCCTTCTACAACATCTTATTCTATTGAAGGGCTATACAGAAGTGCCAGCAGGACCCCCGGCATAAGGGTGGTGGCTAAGAGGCAGGAATTATACGCAACATTTTCTAAATCGCATTTTGGTCTCTTAACACTATAGGATGATGCATTATGCTCTGAAAGTACTCTATCTGCTGTTGGATTGATTTTTTGAAAAGTTTTTTGGTACTCTTGGTGATGATTTTTACAAAAAGCTAAACAGCAGAAGCAATTTAGCTCTGATACTGGGAGTGCTTAAGCAATATCGCTCTGCAGAGGAATCAGATGATCCATACACTATGCACTTATGGTCACAGATTGATCCCATAGTTGTTGATAAAGCTAAAGCGATTTAGCTGAAATGATGAACGCGATTTAGCCCAATGTTGCGTATAAACCCTGCCTCTTAGCCACCACCCCCGCAGGCATAATGTCTTTAAACTAGAATTTACAGTTGATGATATCAGGAATTTTCTATCTCATCAATCAACTTACAAGAGACACTTA
>MDYQ01000153.1:0-68374 GCA_003024175.1 Planoprotostelium fungivorum | reverse complement strand
AAGAGTACTCACCCGTTTTGTATCAAATGCTCTCTCAATTGGGATACAGACCATCATCCCATTACGGGCAGTAGATATATCGCCTGCTTTCAAACCAAAAAACTCAGACATTGTCATGAATCAATGTCTTCCTAAATCGCTTATCCTCTTGTGTGCTCACAATATATTCTGTCCAGATGTGGTTGAATGGTGCCATGCACGCTCTCGTCCTCTCATCCACCGCTTTGTTGATAATGTCTTTCAGTCCTTCACTTGTAATATTGAGGCCTGGGATATTTAGATACAAGTAAATGAAGGTGGATCGACACCACTCAAGAACACACAGTGATATCAAAGTCAAATTTTGAAAAGAATTTCCTCAGGTCACATGACGCAGTCAAAACAACACCCAGGGCCGCTGCTATGCGAGCTAGAGCCTGAGAGGCCCGTAGAACCCCATAGAGGCCCTGGGGACACCGCGACGAGAATATAGAGAATAAAAAGAGAATAATGAAAGTCGAGACACCAACGGCAGCTGTTCCACCCGATTTGAAGAAACCACACAGAGAGATCAAGAGACCAAGCGTGTCCTTACCTTGCAGTTGGTGCAGGTGGTCTTTAGCAAGGAGTGACAAAATGAGACAGATTAATAATGCCTGAAGGAAATCAGAAACCGTGAAATGTTCAACAACGTCCATAGAAGAAGCTCAATATTTGATTCAAGGATATTACCTGTGGAAGGCGGCTTGAAATGGTCTTCTAAGAGTAAACGGGCGAGATGCGGACCCAAGACCTGGGATGAAAGTTAGAAAATGTAGAGGTGAGCCCAGACGACGTCTTAACCGTGGCCAGCGTTCAATTCTATATTATTAGTTACCTTTGTTGAGTAGCTCTCTGGCAGTTGGTGTAATAAAGAGGATACAAAAACAAGACCTAATATGAGACTCAGAATATTGAATGAAAGTGTGGTCGACGTCTTCCGAAGGTCTTGTCTTACCTGTGGTCCTTGCTCTTGGTTTCGTGAAAAGTGATCTCTGAGCAGGTAAAAAACCGTTGGCAAATTACCCAGGTGAGTTACGTATGAACGGGAAGAGCAATAATGTTTTCCACCCAGTCTGCATAAAGCATGCTCTGAGCACACAAAAGCTTACAAATGTTTTGCAGAGAATTTACAAACTGATCACAGGAGGCAAGCGTTCAGTGTGCGGTGAGTTGAGTTATTGTTTCAAAATCGTGTTGTAGACCCGCCACACTTTCGCCGTGATGCCACACGAGCATCACACAGCGAAACGATGAAGCTCTTCCTCCTTCTCACTTTTTTCGTCTTGGGTAACACCCAAGAACCACTGAAGCGTCTGGCATTTGGCTCCTGTAACAAGTGAGCTGACGATCCATCGTCAGCTGACCTCCTAGGCAGCACCTTCCCCAACCTATTTGGGGTGCTATTGATACATACAACCCTGACCTGTGGGTCTGGTTGGGCGATGTGGTGTACGTTGACAGATTGGTATTCCCTGGATATTTTAAACCATCTTCACTGGAAAGGATACAAGAACAATATAACATCCAGAAGAATCATTCTGAATATCGAAAGCTAATTTCTAAGACATCTACCATCGGTGTTTGGGTGAGCAGCCCAGTCATGCAACAAGCTGACAGACCGCAGGATGACCACGATTACGGTCTGAATAATGCAGGGGGAGAGATTCCATTCAAAGATGAGAGCCAGAAGATCTTCCTCGACTTCTTGGACGAACCCGCAGACAGCCCCAGATGGAATCGAAAGGGTGAGACGATGGGTTGATGCATCTGATCCCTCAGGTGTGTGGGGTTCCTATTCGTATGGCCCCCCGGGACGCCGCGTGAAGGTAAAAGGCATCCACGGTAAGGTCTCAACCAGAGCAGGTCATCCTCTTAGACGTACGATACTGGAGAGACCCTCTCGGTAAGATTGACGGAGACATACTGGGTGAGTGCTCCTGAAGATTGATAAATAACGGAAGAAAGGACCCGAACAGTGGAGGTGGCTGGATAGTGAATTGGAAGGCAGCGATGCCCAAGTTCATCTCATTGGATCAGGGACACAGATTCTGCCCTACGACAAACCCTTCCAAGAGAAGTGGGTGCACTACCCGGGGGTGAGTCAGCTCGATCGGAGGGCACTGAAGGAAAGAAGGCGAGAGACAAACTTTTCGAGATGATCAACAAGCACAAGACACCGGGAGTCATTTTGCTGAGTGGGGATGTCCATTACGCAGAATTTCTCAAAACAGATCTGGTACTGACTTATCCTCTGTGGGAATTGACTTCATCCGGAATGACACACACCTGCGCCACTCAAGTTCCTTATCTATGCAGGTATCCTATCTTCCCTCTTTTCGTCGTCTGACGTGATCTAGTTTGGCTTTAGATCGGTACTTCAGATCCGTCTATCAGCAGACCGACTTTTTCCTCGAATTCAACTTTGGTACCATCGATTTCCACTGGGACTCCCCTGATCCATTCCTCCAATTTACCATTCGTGATACATCCAATCGGGTGCGTCCCAGCGTTTTCATCTGCCCCTCTTCAGCACCTGACTGATGAGCGACAGATCGCCTTAGAGCGTAACGTCAGTCTATCCTCCCTCCAATCACGAGAGAAGGAGATCGTCGGGGAGGTGATCGACCCCAAGTATATGATTCCTGTGACGGCAGAGTCCTATCGCACCACCATCCTGCCCATTCTCCTTCTCATCCTCCTCTCCCCCCTCCTCTGCTGTCTCAGAAAGAAGAGATCCAACTCAACCATCACATCAGATCCCGTCAAGCAACAGAAGAAGATAAAGAAGGACCAGTGACTTCATTCTCTCTCCCTCACATACTTTTCAACTCGCCGTGAGATCTCACCAAAGGTGTCGCGATAGATCACCAGAGGGTCCTTTGTCATCCTCTGCACTGCCCCTCTGATCTGTTCCTCGATCTTCTCTCCCTGTGTCAGCTGTATCCTCTCCACAAAGTGTTGGGTTGCAAAAGCCTCCGCCTGTTCTGTTCAGCGACTCGATCGTCACTGTGACTCACGATCTGTATCTGGTGATTGTTCATCAGAGATTCATTCGGCACGACGATCAGGGGTTTTCGGTGAGCTAACGTCTCCAAGATGGTTCCCGCTCCAGCGTGACCCACCACCAGAGAAGATCTCTTGATGTACTTGGAGAGATCATCCACCAGTCCGAACACGTCGATCTGCCACTATCACCATCGTCTGTCATTCATCCTCACCTCGAAATCGGGAGCGGTGTGACGTTGTATGACGGACGGTGTGTATTTGCCCCTTCCGTATTGTACGTCGATCCCCGTGTATCCCAGCTCCTTCATCACCCTCACGAACTCTGGAGAATCGATGGCAGCCAGTAGATCATCGTGGTAGTAGCTCCCCACCGTGATCAATACCCTCCCTTCCCTCTTCACAGTGATCTTCCCTCCATCCTGCAGGACTGAGTGAAGAAGGGTTCGAATCGCACCTCTGATTCTGTGGGGATGTATACGCTCTTCGGGTAAAGTCGATGGAGATGGGGCCACTGCACGAAGAAGAGATCGGCAATGAAGTACAGGATCCGCCCTGATACGGAGAGACGCTTCACACAAGCGAAACTCTCGACGTAGAGGATACGAATGGTCTTGATTCTGAGGATGCGCAGGAGAAAAGAGGCCAGGCAGAACGGAACACAGGTGCCGGGACCGTTACAAAGGATCTGGTCTCGTGAGAAACATCTCCAACATCTCAACGAACCACATCGGGTCTGTGATCTAAGAGGAGGAAAATGGAGGCCAGCAGAGACTTGGGTGCTGTGCGAGTCAAAGTGGAACTCCAAGACTGTCCGACCTCTCTCGTTCTTGGGACGATCTCGATGCGATGTTTCTTCTCGCCGCCTAGTTGTCATCATCACGCAGGAGTCAAACGTCCCTCACCTTTCCCACTCTCGAATAATTCTGCTCTCTGTCTGGACTGAGGATCACCCTCGGCCACCACATAGACACGTGGTGAGAGATAGTCTAGTGGAATATGGTTCACCAATTTTAACATCTCTCCTGTATGGCCTCCAGAACCGAGAATAATGAGTGTGCGTTGCGACTGACCTCCTTCTTTATCATGCCGAAATATTACGAAGAGAGTGATCCACAGAAAGATCAAAAAGCCAAGAGACAGCCATCCTACGATGAGAAGCCCCATGTGATGTGATGTTCGGAGAAAAAATTGGACAATTATCCGGATCTACAATGAACCATTCTCACTTTTCCTTCTACTGGAAAAAGAGGAGAATCTGAACAACAGGGAAACAGCAAGGTCCTTCTCTGTTGCACAAATTCGACACTCTTTGCATTTTGATTCCATCTTTATCAACCCATTCTTCGACCTGGCATCATAAGGTGATCAACCGATGCGTCTCGACACAGGCATTAAACGGAACTTTCAGGACAGAACACAAAAATGGCAGGAAAGAGAAGCGTAGCTGGAAGAAAGGGAGGAAAGGGTTCATCAGCCCCTGCTGCACCAGAGATTAAGCAAGCATCCAACACATTCACTTCCTCTTTGGTCAGTACAATTGAATCTCCTTCCTTGATTGACGACATAAGGCAGGAGAAGGAGATGCGAAACTGCAGGATCTGTTGGCCAACATCACGATCACTTCAGCCGCAGCCTCAGCCGCAGCGACAGTGGGAAGTGCCTCAAGATCACGTGATATCCGTGTCGACACGCTCACTGTTCTCTTTCACGGAAGAGAGCTCATCAAGGAGGCCACCTTCACTCTCAACTACGGTCGTCGCTATGGACTGATCGGAGTCAACGGTTGTGGTAAATCGACACTCTTGCAGGCCATCGGTCACCGCATGGTACCCATCCCTGGCTACGTTGACATCTATCACCTTTCTCACGAAGTTGAGGCCAGTGATGTCACTGCCCTCAAGGCCGTCATGTCAGTCGACAACGAGAAGATCGCTCTGGAGGCCGAGGCTCAGAAGCTGTCTGATATGATGGCAGACGAGGAGGTGAGGGACGAGTGTGGACACTTCTGACCCAGTCAAGATCGCCAACGGAGACAATGGAGAGGAGATCTCAACTCAGCTGATGGACATCTACGATCGTCTGGACAAGATGGACTCTGGTGCCGCTGAGGCCAAGGCAGGAGAGATCTTGGCTGGTCTGGGATTCGACAAGGAGATGCAACAGAAGAAGACCAGAGACTTCTCTGGAGGTTGGCGTATGCGTATCTCCCTCGCTCGTGCCCTCTTCTTGGAGCCCACTCTTCTCTTGCTCGACGAGCCCACGAACCATTTGGACATGGAGGCTGTCGTGTGGCTTGAGGAGTACCTCAAGACCTTCAACCGCATCTTGCTCATGGTCTCCCACTCGGAGGATTTCATGAACGAGGTCTGCACCAACATCATTCACTTCTCACAGCAGGATCTCAAGTACTACACCGGTAACTATGACGCATACATCAAGACCAGGTGACACACACCACCCTTCCAGAGAATGACCCCCGCAGATTCGAACTGGAGGAGAACCAGAGCAAGAAGTACCAGTGGGAGCAAGATCAGATCAAACACATGAAGGAGTACATCGCTCGTTTCGGTCACGGTTCAGCCAAGCTCGCTAGACAAGCCCAATCTAAGGAGAAGGTACATTTGACATTCTCCCATCTCGCGTATCTCACCTGTAGGAAACAAGACTGAAGGGCAATAGGTGTTAGCAAAGATGGAGAGAGAAGGATTGACAGAGAGGGTGCACCGAGACAAGGTGAGGACAGAGAGTGGTGAGAAGACTGATGGGAACAGGTGCTGTCCTTCACCTTCCCAGACCCCGAGGAACTGCCCCCACCAGTGCTCCAATTCCAGGAGGTCGATTTCGGATACCCAGGACAGAAGTTGTTGTACAAGAAGATCGATCTCGGTGTAGATCTTCAATCTAGAATCGCTCTCGTGGGTCCCAACGGAGCCGGAAAGACCACTCTCCTCAAGGTCAGTCTCTCATCTCTTGTTCATCTCTTGTCTCTTGTTCATCTCTTGTCTCTTGTTCATCTCTTGTCTGACGTTACTCAGTTGATGGCTGGTGAGTTGATCCCAACGAACGGTATGGTCAGACCTCACAACCGCCTCAAGATCGCAAGATTCACACAGCATTTCATCGACGTGTTGAACATGAAGGAGACACCCCTGGAGTACATGATGAGAGAGTTCCCCGGTCTCACTCAGGAGAGAATGTCCAGCTGGCTGGGAAGATTCGGAATCTCTGGAGACGTGCAGTTCCAGATCATCGAGCATCTCTCTGATGGACAGAAGTCTCGTCTCGTCTTCTGCTGGATGGCTTATCAGTGAGTTTGTGTCATTCATTGTCGCTGAATGGGAACAGAGAGCCTCACATGCTCCTGCTGGATGAGCCCACGAACCATTTGGATATCGAGACCATCGACTCACTGGCCATTGCCATCAACGAGTTCAGCGGAGGAGTTGTCCTGGTGTCTCACGACATGAGATTGATCTCTAAGATTGCCGAGGAGATCTGGCTGTGCGATAAGGGAAGAGTTGAGCCATGGAAGGGCACCATCGACGACTACAAGAAGGAGCTGAAGAAGCACATGAATCTGGACTAGACCGAATAAATCGAACTTTTTTGTTTGTGTGTTGAATCACAACGTTTATCGTCACTCCACTGGTCCGTGTGGTGAGGCGATGGTAAATTTAAGTCTGTATACTCATGGCCTGCAATTGTATTCCCCGTCTTTATTGTAATAGTTCTCGTCGAATCAAAGTAGTTCCACTTGCTGGTGTCGAGCAGATATCAATCTCTTCGGCAGTTCCATATCTCTTGATCCGAGACTCCCATTCCTTGCCCTGAATGTTGTAACTCTGTACGACCTTGCACAATTCTTGTTTCTGTGATCGTTAGATTTTGTCAGGCCTTATGGATGCTCGCCTTTTCTTCCGTTGTATACTGCAGTGCCCACAACTCATCAAGAAGCCTTTCACCATCAACCTTGTTGCCCACGTTGCAGTGAGACACAGCCAAGTTGTACTTGCAGAGGTAGAACGAACTAGAATTCTGTAGAGATCAATATTTTAATCGTGCTCTTGTGACTACATCACGACCATTGACCATCTCCATTGCAGCCTGTGCGTATTTGAGTTCATCTTTCTTGTTCTTGATTATTCGATGTGCTTTGGATCGCGCCACACACAGATAGATGGTCGTCTCCTTAGCAGTCTCGTATTCCTTTGAATCTGAATATCGGAGATCATTCACCTTGGTTTGAACGATGTCTTCCACACACTGATAGCACTGCATCATGTGAATCACGATCAGTAGATGATCTCTCAGACCTTGTCTTCAGCGAGGTAATGGAGAAAATTTGTATTTCTGCAAAAATCTCCCATGATGGCACAAAATTCTGATCCTCTAAAGGTCTTGTATGCACTCTGAAAGATACGATTGAATGTGTCACACTCACTCTTACTGTGAGGTCCAGGCAGATGGAGTACCTGTCGCATGATGATCTCGCTGATAGCGTCATGCCAGATGAAGACCTTGTTGTCCTCAAGATGCAATATGGATCCATTCAAGTGAATGGTGTTCTCCACAGGGAAGCGTAACTGCCGACATCCAAAGACCGAGAAGAATGCCATTAAATCAATGGACTCCTTCATGTGTTCGACTCGGTAGTACTGCTTTCGAACCCATGCCACTGCATCATGCTGATCCTCTTCAGCAGCGCATACGAATGAAAAGAAGTGTCTGTCGAAATGGTCGTACACTGCCTCTCGTGCTCTCTTGGCTACCTCAGAGATGACTTTCGAGTCCGGGAAGTGATGTTGCAGAAATCTTTCCAAACAGTCGATGTCCTTCCATTGGACATACGGTGTCACATTTGGTTGATTGCCTCTGTACTTGTCTACGATGAGTACGATCAATCTTCCCGTGATGTGCAGACCACTTGGTGGTTTCGAGTTGTTCTCATCGATGGTGATGATGACCGTGTGATGAGTTCTTCCTTGGAAGAGCAGTGGTATCTTGTCCCACGAAAATGATTGTTGTGAAAAGTCCACCACTGTCGTGTGAGGGTCTTTGGATAGTTCTACTCCCAACCACTGTAGCATAGTTGATGCTCCACTGCCTGGAGTCGCTTTGATCAGCTTGAGAATGTGTGTACCCGTTGTGCTCGATAAGATGAACACCTGGCATTTCCTGATTGAAAATTTTCCGTATGTTGATGACTGTATCAATATTCAAATGCGATTCTGCAATCTCGGCAGTCAAGCTCACATCTTCTCTCATCCTTTAATTGACTCTGATACGTGATGTACTTCACGTCTCCATCAGAGGGTTCTTGGATATGATAGATAGTGACGCTGACGTCATCAAAGGGTATTGGAGGTGTGAATGCCCTCAGCTCCGCTTTGAGACAGTCTGCAATGTCGTTCTTGAGCGTATCGTCCAATTGCATCGGATAGAGTCCACAAGTGGTGCAATGATCAGTGACACCCAATATGAGATGGATCGGTGAGCCTTCCATGTACGGGCAGACAAGATCATCGAGATACTGTTCGATCGTATTTCTGATTTGTTTCAAGGTGATAAGCCCATCCTGTTGAGAATGATCAATAAGAGGAGCCAACCATCTGATACGATCGAATGATTGTGTGCTTCCTCACCCGTCCGCATCTCACTTCTTCATACTGAACTCGGCTCCCCTCTGCTGACCAAATGTGGTTATGCAATATCTTGTCCTCTTTCAGACAGTTTTTGTAGGCTCTGTTATCGTAGAAAACGCTCCAGTCCATATTGTAGTCGAGGATCTCAGAGGGTGAGACAGCTTTAGGTTGTTTACTCGGACCACATCGGTGCGTATAACCGACTACCTCAGCTGCAACTTGATCCTCTGGAAGGGAATGTATTGAGAAAGTAATTCCCCGGTTATTTGACAACCTCCTCAGTTCAATTTTGGGCACAACGCATCGTCTGTTCTCACCTATTACAATCGATGTCTTTGGAGGCATGATTGGACACCGACTTAGAACCCTGAGTCATACACGCGGACCAGAACACGTCTCTTGATTGAATGGCCGAATACGAACGGCCAAGTTCTATCCCCATCTTGTCCATCTGTTGTTTCATGCGTGTCTGATCAGAATCTATAGGGCAGAGAAGTTCTACGTTCCAATGAGTTTCTGGGTAGTGATTAAGAGCTGCGGTGAGGTATTTTTGAGATCCTTTTCTTTGGACTCCAGTTTCCCGTAGTTAATTGTGAGGAGGTGACTCGAGGAGGTTCCTTTGATGGTAATCTAATTATATGTGAGGTTGAAGAGGGATGGCTTAATTCCTTCTCCTCGTCCGCGGGAGCAGGATGTTTGAAATTCGAGTCTCGATGATTCATCCACGCTTGGCCACGTTGTGCGGTGGTGATGCTTGTTTGTTTTCCTGTACTCGAAATAAAATCTTTTCCCAGCGTGACAATTCCATCCATCTACAAATTGATTCCTGGAAACGCACATCACAAACAATTGCCTTTAACAATGGACCAATCAACGGCACTGATGGAGGGTTTGCAGAGAGAATTGGAAGATTGCCAGAAGAAATATAATGGTAACTATTTTCGATTACTCATCTCTAAGGGACCTCAGATCTCGTCCTTCGTCTAGCTTTCAGCGATGCAAAACCGTCTTTCCAAACTTTATACACCGAAACCCAAGGTGAACTTCTCGACTCAACAGAGAAGGGATCTGATGTAGACAGACAAGGATTACAGAGCATACATCTTACAACTGCTCGAAAGATTACCAAGAGATGAGAACACGGTTTCTCACAAGATGGATGACCATGCTGGAGAGATGTCTTCGTTAAGAGATCAAGTGAAGACACTGCAAGACCTACTAGAGAAGAGACAGATAGAGGACGAGGCATTACGTTCGGAATTGGGTCAGTATCTCTCTCTGTTGGAAGAATCACAGAGAAAAGAGGTGATCACGATTAGAAGAACATGATGATGACCGAAGGGTAGAGAGGATACATAGAACAGATCCGATCACAGGAGGAATTGATGGAAAAATCCTTCGAAGAGATAAGAAAACTGTCCCAATCTCAGTCGTCGCAGTCTCAATCCCATTCCTATTCACAAGAAGAGGTGAATGACAATGTAGAGTTCCATTCTAATTGTGATCAGGCACTGTCACACGAGGACATCAAAGCGTTACTCAGTGAGGTGAGGTAAACATCCGTGATAAGATTGACAAGAGCAGAACGAGAACTTGAAGCAGTTGGCGGAAGAAGGAATCAAAACGGCTGAAACCACTCGAATACTCCACCAGAGACTGGACGAAGAGATGAATCAGAGACAACTGATGGAGATCGAGAGATCGAATTGTAACCAATCTGTACAAGAGTCCAATAGGATGATTCAACAGATGGAAGAGGCCGCTCAATTGCTGTCCCGTGAGGTGATCACATTGTCGCTGCAAGAGAAGATGACATTCGATAGATGGGTCAGTTGGAGCTCAAATTGAAAGAAGCGGAAGTTCGAAGAGAAGAGTCTGACCGACAGAGACAATCCGTTCTTTCAGGATTACAAGTAAAATTACGATCGCTCTCTGCAGATGTGAGTGAAGTGAATCGAACGATGACTGAATCTCTCTAAGGGTGAGTCCATGGAGATTCAAGGACAGACGGGGAAGGAGGAGATCCTGCAGGAGATTCACCAATGGCTGGCAGCTCACACCGTGAACGGAGATCAGCTGCTCGAAGGCGAAGGGCAACCGTCTGGAATCGATCCTGCGGTCGAGCACGAAGAGAAGATGCTGCGGAAGAACAAATTATTGGACGAGACGAAGCAACAACTGGCCGAGCTTCGAACACAGAGGGAAGAATCTGAGAGGGACCTGAACGAGAAGATCACCTTGCTCACCGTTCAGCTGCAGGAGAGGGAGAGGGAACTGTCCGAAATGCAGAGGGAGAATGAAGAGACGGTGAAGAAGATGCGAACAGAGATAGATGAATCTCGAGAGGAGCTGAGCAAGGCGAGAGGAGAGAGAGAAGAGCTGCACCAGACAACAGTGGACCACGAGGAGTCTGTGTCCAGTTTGGAACAAGCTCAACAAGAACTCCAAGCCAGGATCGAGGAGAGAGAAAAGAGAATCACCGAGTTGGAATCAGTAGCGGAGGAGAGAGAGAAGAGGATAGCCGAACTAGACTCAGTGAAGGAAGAAAGAGAGAAGGGCATACTGGATCTGGAATCAGCCAAAGAAGAGATGAAGCATAGAATCGCAGAACTGGAATCAGCGAGGGAGGAGAGAGAGAAGATAGTGACGCAATTAGAATCAGAGAGAGGAGAAGGAGAGAAGAGGATCTCAGAACTCGAGTCAGAGAGGGAAGAGAGGGAAAAGAGATTAGCCGAGTTAGAGTCAGAAAAAGAGGAGAGGAACAGAGAAGAGAAGCAGATGGAGAGCCTGGAGGCTGAGATCAGAGAACTTCGTGAAGAGAAAGACAGAGAGGCTCGATCAACAGAGGAGATTCAGCAGGAATTTAAATCATTTAGAGAGGATTCAGAAGCTCTGGAGACAAGTTTGAAAGCCCAGTTGGACATACTTCGAGAGGAGACGAAACGAGAAGTGGAAGAGACACAAGAGAAGAGAGCAGAGGTAGAGAGGATCACGAAAAAGAGAGCAGAGATGGAAGAGGAGATGCAAGAACTGAGAGAGAAGGTACACAAGTTCGAAGAGAGCATTACGAAGAAGGAAGAAGAGCTGGAACGGTTGAAAAAGGTGAAATGGATGTGATGAAATGAAGGAGTCTGAACAACGTAGCTTTCAGAGGAGAAGATAAGAAAGTACAAGGAGATCATCCAATCGATGATACAAAGAGAGAAAGAGATGCAAGAGGAGACAGACAAGATGAAAGAGAGCAGAGAACAGGTACAGCCATCGATACATTGAATAAGCTGATTCACCTCTACTAGTTGGAAGCACTTCGAGTAGAAATGAAAGAGGAAGAGGAGAGGAGAGAAGAGAGAGAAAGAGAGCATACCATGGAGGTCGAGCGGCTGAATTCGATCATCCAAATCAATCGAGAAGAACAGGAAAGACAAGCCAAGGAGAGGTGTGATATCGGTGAGTGAGAAGTGTTGATCATCAGAAGGGATACAGAAGGTGAAACGCTGAGGCAACGAGTGGAGGAGTATGAAGCACAGAAGGCATCGATGATGGAAGAAACAACGGAAGTTCGAAAGAAGATGGAGGCACTGCAAGAGGATATGGAACAAGCGAGGAGAGAGGCGGAAGAGCGAGCGGCAGAGCGAGAGAGAGACACACAGGAGACTCTTCTGCAGATGACTGCACAACATGTGTGTAGTATCACCTTCAGACCTGGATCTGATGGAAACAGGAGAAAGAGAAGATGGATTCCGAAGAGAAGATGGAGAAGCTGAGGCAAGAAGTACAGAAGAGTGGAGAATCTGCTTCAGAGATTGAAGAGTGGAGAGAAAAGTGCAGTCAATTGGCTGATCAAATGAAGGCAACGGAGGAGAAGGTGGGTGCATCTGACAAATGCACTGTAGATGTATACTGAAGATGTGAAGATGGAGGAAATACGCCAAGAGATAGATCTTCACAAGAAGACGGCAGAGACATGGCAAGACAAGTACAACAGGAGGAACGAGCAGTTCAAGGAGACTCGGAAGCAATCTGATGCACGAAAGACGGAGATCAAGTTGAAGGAGGAAGAGGTGAAAGTGATCCATGACATGGCAACCAACAAGGACAGAACAATCGATTGGAGGGTGAAATCATGCAGATGAGGGAAAACCAGACGACCTTTGAAATCCAACTGTCAGAGAAGGAAGAACAGATCAAAGAGCTACAGAAGCTCCAGGAGACAAAGAAGGAAGAGAAGATACAGGTGAGAGATCGACTGAATGCTGGATTGAACGGTATCAGAGTCCCATGAAGAAGACAGAAGAGAAGAGAGTGAAGAAGGAAACGAAGGAAGCACAAGAGGTGGAGGGCAAGACGGAGATGAAAGTGAACACATCGAAGCCAAAGAGAGGAGTGAGATAGTGAACATGATAGAGACTGAGATGAAATAGAGCGCAATGGATACACCGAAGAAGATCGAAGAGCCAGAGTGTAGTAGTGATGAAGAGAAGGAAGAGAAGAAGGAGAGAGGGAAGAAGACACCAACAAAGAGCCCTGGAAAGAAGGTAGAAACGAAGAAAGAAGAACAGAAGGAAGCAAGAAGGAGAGAGGAAGAGAGGAAAGAAGAGGAGAAGAAGACACAAGAGAGAGAGGAGAAGAAGAGAGCTGAGAAGGAAGAGCAAGAGAAGAAAGAGAGGGAAGAGCAAGAGAAGAAAGAGAGGGAAGAGCAAGAGAAGAAAGAGAGGGAAGAGGAGGAGAAGAAAGAGAGAGAGGAAAGAGAGAAGGAAGAAGAGAGAAAGAGGGAGGAAGAGAAGGAAGAAAAGAGAAAGAGGGAAGAAGAGAAGGAAGCGAAGAAGAGGACACCAACTAAGGTCTTGGGAAGGAAGAAAGTAACAGAAGAGACAGAGGTGGAGAAGAAAGAAGAGAAGAAAGAGAAGACACCAGAGTCAACAAAGAACAAGAGGAAGAGAGAAACGGCAACGATCGATCTGTCATCCCCTGTGAGTCTATTGAATGAGAAGGAAGAGCTGAGAGAAACAGACAAACACGAAGAAGACCAAGAAAGAAGAGAGGGAGGAGAGAGAAGAGAAAGGTGAGAGGATGAGAAGGACGAAGAGTGAGAGAGAATAGTGATCCTGTTCTCTGGATTCAAGGATGATACCGAGTGGACATCCGCACTGAGAGATGACTTGATGCAGAAGGTGAGAGATATCATTGAGAATAGACATGATACAGAGATAACATAGAGGGGATAGACATAGAGAATGGACATAGAGGGGATAGACATAGAGAATGGACATAGAGGATAGACATAGAGGATAGACATAGAGAATGGACATAGAGGATAGACATAGAGAATGGACATAGAGGATAGACATAGAGGATAGACATAGAGGATAGACATAGAGGATAGACATAGAGGATAGACATGATGTAGAGATAGAATGAACTGATGAGGAAAGGTGGAGAAGATGGGAGCGAAGGCGATGAACGAATGCGAGTTCAATGGGACCATCAGCCACGTAGTAGCACCACCGGGATGCAAGACAATGAAGACACTGGCAGCAGCACTGACGGGAAGATGGTTGGTCACTCCCAAGTGGATCGAAGAGAGTCACAGAGAGAACCAGTTCATCAACGAAGAACCGTGAGTCTCTCATCAAGAGAGGAAGTTGAAGAGAGAAGGTATGGGAGTCGAGTGAGGGCGTTGATCTTCAAGGACAAGAAGGTGATGATGGAGAGGGGATTCGTGGAAGAGAACAAGAAGAGACCGTACAAGATGAAGAACTGCGTCACCATCGTGTGCACACTGGGTGGAGGAGAGATGACAGAGGAGGTGGAAGAGGCAGATTACGTCATTGTGGGTACCAAAGAGACCAGGAAGGACTCGAGGCACGTGACGTGGAACATGTTCATCGACCTCATCCCCGGTTGTCTCGTGGAGGATAAGGTCAGTCTGTGTCCTCTATCTCTCTTAACCATCGATAGAACCAAGGAAAGATGGTCGTTCAGAGTGCAGCACCCAAGGCTCAGCCGAAGGCAGTCGAGACGGGGAAGAGTGAAGGGAAGAAGGAAGAGAAGAAGGAAGAGAAGAAGAAAGAAGAAGGGAAGGGAGGGAAGACGAAGAGGTGAGAGGATGAAGAGAAGAGGAGTGACAATCGCAGGGAGGAGACAGAAGTATCCCCAACGAAGAAGGCGAAAGTGGTGGGAAGAAAGAAAACAGGAAAATAAAAACTGACCTTGTGATGGAGGTCATGTTCATGTATCAAGTTGGTTGCAGTCTTGCAACTCATTCTAGATGAGAGTGCAGAATCTGTAAAGCATTCTTCATCAGAGACAATTTGTTTATTCCCCGTTAGGTCTTTGCCAACTTGTGGTCAAGAGGACACAGGTTTGATGTTTGCCAAAACCTCGGAAACCGGGGACCTGGCACCTTCTTTCGGTTTCACCTTACTTGGAGGTGACTTTTTCGCGGATGGACTCTCTACAGTCTCACTCCTGGGAGGAGGTGGTGTGCTGTCGTCGGGCGATTTGAGGATGATTAACTGAAATCTCTCGTTCTCCCCTACACTCAAGCGTACGAGTTTGTATGTCTTTTCGGCTTCTTCGTAGCGGCTGCATTTGGCCGTGCCCGAGCCCTTCTTAAGACCTCTGTTCGATTCTTTCTTTCCTCCCAATTTGACTGTCCACGTACCACTGGCAGGCTTTCGATCTGATACATTACAGATGACCCACCTGTAAAGAACGTTAGGAAGCCGACGGCGATGAACGTCTCCTTACCACGAATACCTCTCGTGCTTAGAGACGGACAATCTGCGGGCTGTACCATTATCACAAGCCTTCTTGAAATGTTCGTTGACTTGTACGAGGAATTCCTCCTTCTTGTGTTTACCCTTCTCGTTCACGTAGCTCGTGATGGTATCGTTCAGAACGTCCCACGTCTGGAGAGGATCCCCTTTTTCATCAAGTGGATCGATCGGGGGGGTCTGTTCCGTCGTAGGCTTCACCTCGTGGTCGTCTCGCTTGGTGATATGACCTCCGTCTTCCGTCTTCGAAGTGGCCGATCTACGAGAAGATTTGTTGGTGGAGGTCGGAGTGACAGGAGCTACAGCTACGGATGGTGCATTTGATTCTGAATCTTGTGGCGATGTGGTGGTGGCAAGAGGTGATGACGGTAAACTTCTCCTCCTTGCCTCCTCCTCTTCTAGGAAACGCTCATCTTCTGCTGTTATCGGGCTGTCTAGGGTGGGATAGAATTGTGGCTTTGGAAATGGTGGAATATCCCCAGGATCATTAAGGATGTACAGGTGCACTTGAGCAGTCTCTTCGTCTGGCTTCTGTTGGGTAGACTTGTTACAGAAGGACCAGCGGGCGAGCTGGTATTCTTTACTCGAAGATGCGCATATGGCGCTCCCGGAGGCCCTTGAAATGTCTCCCTTCACTTTGGCTCCTCCGGTCTTGACGATCCATTGTCCGTCCCCTGGTTTCGCAACGCCACAAGTGATCCACCTAATGAAATGAGTGTCTTTCAACTGGTCGTCTTCTCACCATGAATACTTGGCGTGTTTCTCGAGACACAAACCTCGGACAACTCCGTTCTTGCAGGCAGTTTTGAACAGTTCGATGACATTGAGTAACAGTGGTTCCTTCTTGCTGTCATCGTCCTGGTTTGCATAGTCCTCTATGGCAGCGCTCAATATCTCCCAAGTATCAGAAGCCCCTAGATTGAGAGTGATGAAACGGTCTTCAATCGGGGTGCGGACGGGAGACTCGTATGATTCGGGTGAGTTGTCGAGACTTTCGCTCATGTTCCTGTCGAGAAGATTGTGAGGGATCTTTTGGGTCTTTGGGATGGTGGCGATCTACAACGATTCATTGAGCCTGAATATCACACAGAATTACGATAACCCTTGCAGACCCCAGTGCAATATTCGAGGTACAAAATGCTACAACACGATGGATTACCAACACAGAATAAACATCGCCCGCAATTTACATTTCGAGCTCGGAACTCTTTATATTTTAGAATATAAAGAGTTCAAGTGCCCAAAGTTGATTCATGTATCCGTTAATCTATCGTTCCGGTCCAAGCCAACCACACGTTTTTCGTTTCGATATTCTTCGTATCATCGCCATGTGCGAGCTACATCCGAAGATGGGGGAGCCCTACCGATACGGTATCATGTTCGATGGAGAGGAGATGCATGTGCCAAGGGTGGTGGCTAAGAGGCAGGATTTATACGCACGGACAGCGTTTGGGTCAATTTACCAAATATATGATATGTGATTATCCCGCGGACACTACATCACTCCTCGATAGTATAGTGGTGAGTATACAAGCCTGTCAGAAACGCCACACATGGCGCAGAACGCTTGGGACCCGGGTTCAATTCCCGGTCGGGGAGCTCTTTTGACATTTCAGGCCTTGGGGAACCCGTGATAGACAAAATTTCCGTGTCTGACGAGATTAGATTCCAAAAAAGTCGATTTTATCATTGTAGACACTCACGATGAGACCACGTGTTCACTCCATTGAGATTCAGCATCGAATACGAAACGGAATTGTCAAGAGTTGTTATCTTCTAAATGTAATCCCGCTGTTGATGGTGTGATCGAAGATTCTCCTGTCAACTCATTCAAACTGGTTCAGGCCTTCTGAGACGTTATTTCGATTGTACAACCACAGAAAAGGAACCCTTAAAGAGATTGACGTACACGAGAATGTCTCGCTTATTTCTGTCTCATTTATCTCCAAGTGATGATTCGGTTTTTCCGGTTGGTAGTCAAATGGTGCATTGAGAATGGATCACTTCTCTCCCGACTTCTGGAATATGCACGACAATAAAATTAGTGATCCAAATGCATGGATCCCAACCAGAAAAACCAAATCTGGTACTCATTTTGTGAATATACTGTCTCTTGCCAACAGAGAAGACTTGATAAGTTGTTGATCTGCACATAGAAATTGATGCATCTCTTCCATTGGAAATCGTATAGTTTTTTGTCCTTGTTTGGTGTTTGTGTCTGTGTGTAGTGGTGGAAACATATGTTACGTAACATATTCCTCCTGGTTCATTTTCAAGTAGCCGACGCGTCAGCATGTCTCTCTCCAAGAAACCTCGTGAATCCAAATATCGCCACCTCTTCGGCACTCCGTTTCAGCCCACCGAATGCATTAATGGGGTCAAGATCGGTTCAGGTGAAGATCTGTATGTGGAACTCAGATGTAACCCATCCTCTCAGTGCAGTTGGACGCCAACCCAGTCAAGGCGAACGGTCGTTTCCTTGCAGTACCTTGGGCTCTCACAGGAACAGTCGCAGTCATCCCACTTAGCCACAAAGGTTCTGTTCACCCCGAACATCCTGTGCGTCATTCTCCCTTCACATGCAGTTGATGTATTTTAGTTGATCCTCCAAGAAGACAGGACAGTGAACGACCTCCAATTCGCTTCGACCGACGACAATCTCTTGGCCACAGCCAACTCCGATGGAACAGTCAGCTTCTGGAGGATCCCCGACGGTGGTTATGAGCAGAGCCCAGCTGCACCGGAGAGGGAGTACAAAGTGTCGGAGAAGAGGTGACAGTCTTCCTCATTCTCGATCTCACCAAGCGACAGAGTCATGAACTTGTCTTTTCATCCCCTGGCCTCTGATGTCCTGCTGACCGCTGACGCCGCAAAATCAGTTCAGCTGTGGGATGTCTCTACTGGCCAGTCTCGCGCGTCCCTCCCAGATCATCAGGTGCATCTCGTCACATAATACAGAAGACCACTAACGGAATTTAAGGCAGCACCCACATCCTTCTGCTGGTCCGCAGATGGAAAGCTCGTCGCCTCTTCTTGCAAGGACAAGAAGGTTCTCATCGTCATGATGATCTGGCTGATCCTCTCAGGTTCGATTGTTCGACCCCAGAGCCTCTTCACCTCTCGTCGCCTCTGCTGAAGATCATTCGGGTGTTAAGGGTGCACAGAACACATTCGTTGGAAAACAAGGAGGTGAGTTCTACTCTTCAGACATTGAGTGATTTGATACAGAGCCTGAGCTCCTCCTGACGGCCGGGTCTAGCAAGGGCACTGACAGGGAATTGGCTCTGTGGGATCCCAGGAGCTTCGGAAAGAGGCTGACTACCGTTCGTGTCGATACTGGGTCCTCCCATCTGTTCCCTTATGCAGACAGAGATCTCGGTCTCGTTTACGTCGCTGGAAAGGTATTCCCTCATCATCTCATCTTCTCATCGAGGACGATCATCATCGCATTGAGAGAAGAAGATGTGTTTGTTGTGCTGACTTGGATAGGGTGATGGTAACATTCGTTACTATGAATTGGGTAGCGATGAGCCTATGCTTCACTATCTGAACGAGTTCAAATCGAAGGATCCTCAGACAGGTTTGGCTCTGTTACCCAAGACGAACGTGGATGCCGTCAAGTGTGAAATTGCCGTGAGTCATTGCATCATGTAAAGGCTCACTATCGCAGCGATTTATCAAAGTGTCACCCAACGGCCTGGCCACTTCCATTCGCTTCGAGGTGTGATTCTTTCTTCACTTTCTTCGTGTATCGAACTCTCTCAGGTACCCAGAAGAGAGAACTCGTTCTTCCAAGATGATCTCTTCCCTAACACGGTGAGTGCACTGTAAGATGCACAGAGTTTGACGTGGTATCAGTTCGATCGAAAGGCAACGACCAACGCGGATGGATGGTTCTCTGGATCCGATGCATCACCTCATTACATCTCTCTCAACCCCGAAAAGTAAAGATAAAGATGTGTCTGTTCACGTGATGATGAATTTATTGGAGAGACACGGTGATGACGCTGATGTTGTCCTCCGAAGACAAGAGATAAGCGGCGTCTCTCAGTCGAACGGATGAATCGTAGAGATTCGAACCGGAGGAGATGATGTCCACGGCCTTCTGGTCCCCGATCTCATCCCAGACACCATCACACCCCAAGATGAGATGATCGTCCTCCTCCGTGATGTCGAATTCAGCCAGGTGGCATTCGCAGGTGACAAAGGGTGCCATGTAAAAGTCCCCTGTGGATATTCAGTGTCCCTCTCAGACGGTGACACACCTATGGCCCTGGACACGGCAATGACTCCGTTGACGCGTCGAGTGACTTCACCCACAACGTGTCCCCCCAGTTCATTGATCCTATCCTCTTCGTCCCCTGGCTGATTCGATCAACGACTGAAATAGTGGATGAGAATAGAATTACCTTGTGGTCGTAAGAGAGTCGAATGGCTTTTCCTCCTCTGCTTAATACAGCCCTTGTATCACCAACATTGGCACAATAAAGCTTCCTCTTCTCTCGATCTACGATCAACGCCAGTCCCGTCGACCCGCAGTGTCTCTCCATCGGTGGTAATTCGTTCGCATCCATCGCCTCTCGAAATCCTCGATTCACCTCCTGGAACGCTCCATCTAACGCTTCTAACCCTTCCTTCCCTTCTTCCAGTTGTTTCCTGTTCCATTCAATCTCCTCCTCGCTCCTTCACTCACCGTAGAGCCTTCGGATACTTCTTCACGCCAAATTTAGAGGCCGAGCTGCCGGCGTGTCCATCGAAGACACCCCACAGTTGGACCTTCTTCGTCTCTCCTTCTGTGTCTCTCAGTACTTCTCTCCTCCTTCACTCACCTGGAGTCGTGTAGGTGAAATTCTCCTCGATCAGCAGTGCGTCCTCTTGTGTCGGTCGCTTTCCTGTCATCTCCGTGTATGCGTATCTTCTCTCTTCGTTCTTCTCGATCGTTGGTGGCACTTCTGCGTAATTCTTCTCCAAGGGAAGGATGTCTAGATAGCACACCACTCCCCTGATAAGCATGAGTGTGACAGTGAAGAGAGTGCATCACCTGTCCATCAGAGTAGATAAGAAGGGGAGTTCGATTAAGTTCTTGAGAGTGATGGGATTGTTGGATAGGATGATCTCTTGCAGGTAGATCATTCCCTCTAATATGTCCTCTCCGATGTCTTCGATGGAGTTGTGACTGATGTCCAATCGTTGGAGTTCCATCAGCCCTCTGAAGCTCTCGGGAATCTGTTTCACGTTAACGTTTGATGTGGAGAGTGATGTACCTGTGTGATCTTGTTTCCTGAGATGTCCAAGTGGGTCAGTGTGGCTGTGGAGCTGATGGAATCGATCTCGTTACCTAACTGACAGTTTCCGAGGAATAAGGTCGTCAATTGCCTCATTCCAGATAACAACTGAGAGCTCAGAGGCACCTAACATCATTAGATATATCAATAGAATGAAGGAAAGAGATGATCAAATGAAGAAGAAGATATAATCAGCAGATGAAGAAGAGGAGATAATCAAATGAAGGAGAGGAGAGGATGAAATGAAGAAGAGAGGGAAAGCACCTGAGAGAAGGGATTACCAGAGAGATGGAGCTCTTCCATGTAAGACCAGCAATCTTCGGGTATCTCATCAAAGCCGAGTTGTTCAATCTCATTGTAACTCAATAGCAACAGGTTCAGCTCACTCAATTGTAACAGACTCTGAGGTACCCCCTTCAACTTGTTTCTGAACAAGGTCAACTGTCTCAGTGCTGANATCTTCGGGTATCTCATCAAAGCCGAGTTGTTCAATCTCATTGTAACTCAATAGCAACAGGTTCAGCTCATTCAATTGTAACAGACTCTGAGGTACCCCCTTCAACTTGTTTCTGAACAAGGTCAACTGTCTCAGAGCTGACAGCTGACCGATCTGAAGACATGAGACGAACGAACGCAGGGTAACACACCTCCTCGGGTAGATCAGACAATTTGTTATCGCCCAGGAGGAGTGACTCCAATTTCGTCAGGCGAGAGATATCTGGAGACAGGCTCGTGACTCGATTGTTCGTCAGATCGATGGTGGTCAGCTCGCCCAGTTCGTACAGTTCTGTCGGTATCTCCTCGATCTCGTTCTCTTTCAGGTACAATTCCTGTCCATCTCAGTCATCTCCTTTCTCCCTTGTCACCTGCAGCTGGGACATCTTGTTCATGTCTCTTCCCAGTGTCTTCAATCTATTCTTTGATACGGATAACTTCACCAAGTTGACCATGTTCGACAGACACTGTGGAACCTGTGATGTTCAGAAGGTGATGAAGTGACACGCAGGACTGCACCTCGGTCAACTGGTTGTCGTGAAGGTCCAGATCCGTCAGCGAGGGGAGATTCAGTTGATCGGCAAACGATTGAATCTGATTCTCCGCCAATCGTAACGTCTGATTGAGAGATCAGTAGATGAGCTAATGCCTTGATAGATGTTGTGATGTGATAGATGTTGTGATGTGATAGATGTTGTGATGTGATAGATGTTGTGATGTGATAGATGTTGTGATGTGATAGATGTTGTGATGTATAGATGTTGTGATGTGATAGATGTTGTGATGTATAGATGTTGTGATAAAAGTGACGTACCTTGAGTGAGTTGAGATGAGATAGACTTCTGGGTATGTCAGAGAGGCTGTTGTTGGAGAGATTGAGGGTGGTGATGGTCTTTGGGAAGAAGGAGATGTATGAGGGGAGAGAGGTGAGCTTGTTCCTCGACACGTTCAGATGGACCAGTTGAGGGATCTGCGATATCTCTTCGGGAAGATGAGTCATCCGGTTGGATGACAGGTTCAGTAGTTTTAGCTTTGTTAATTTCTACCTCGAGTGAGTATATATGTCTGAATGTGAAGGTGTAGATGTCTGATTGTTATATTTGATTGAACAAGAATGTGAATGCAAAGTGAGAGAATGAGATCATTTGGTAGTGGAGCATTAAAATTCAATCTGACTCACCGAAACACTCTGAGGCAGGGTAGAGATACGATTTCCAAATAACAATAGATCCTGTTTCATTTTAACAAGAATGAAGGAGAGGAATGAGAAGACTACATACCACCAATTGAGAGAAGGTAGGAATGACGTCAGGAAACTCTGTTAAACGGTTGTGACTGATGTCCAAGTGTTGCAGATTGACCAGATCGATGGCAGAAGAGGGAAGAGACGAGAATAGATTCCTGGACAAGGTGACCTTGGTCACGTGAGATGCACCGACGAACGCTTCATCCTCCAGCTCTTTCATGTCCCTTCCCGTTCGATCGAATATGGGCATCCTGCACACGTCACTCTCTCATCCACATCGGTTCGATCTGCATCATGATGCATCCGATCATCAACGTGTCGATCTCATTGAACATGTGACGAGTAGACACCTCATGATGGGAGATAACATCTGATTGGGTGAATTGGGGACACCCGTCTTAGGTGAGAAGGGAACTGTGGTCGGTGGATGACGTGTGGGGACTGGAGGTCTCTCCGTCTTCACTTCCGTCTCTTCTTCTTCATCCTGAACTCTTCAGCTTCTTCTGTTTGTTCTCGTTCACCTCGACGATTCCGGGGCTGAGTAGTCTGACTTCTCTGGTCAGTTTACGAGTAGGCTGTGCGACGGGAGATTCGAGAGCTTGCTCTGTGGACTCGTCCGTCTCCACGATCGGCTCGTCTTCCGTCTTCTGTATGACTCCGTCCATGTCTGTGTCCTCTAACGCACCACTCACATCTGCTTCTCCCTCCTCTGTATTCTCCTGTTTCGCGTGTCAGATAGACGTTCGTGGGGAGACGAGTGGAGGATCACCTGAGAAGCGTAGAAGGTGCCGTCATCTTCATAAAAACTACCATCCGCATCATAATAACCCAAGTAATTTCCGATCGAATCGTAATAGTTTCCTTGTTCATCAATGTATGATCCTGTTGGGAGTCATTCTAGGAATAAATGGAAAGATGTGTCAGATATGATGCGATCTTGGCTCACCATCCTCGTTTGATTCCTCTTCTCCATAGCCATGTTCATTTGGCTCGATGGATACCTGTCCACTTTTAATGTCTTCCAATCGAAGTAGCCAGATCAGATGTAACCTCGTCCAATGGATGGAGAGATCCTCGAGGAGAAGAGGTCACACTCACGTTTACACCTTCTTCTGATTCTGTGCCTTCTGTATCATTGGACTCATCCTCCTTGGGGCGGGTGAGCTCCTTCTCTCCGAGATCTTGCAACAAGTCGTAGGCGGTCTTCTCTGACATACCTTCTAGAATCGTATCAGTCCCGTACTCGTAGAGCACGTCGCAACTGATGAACGGCTGTGCTATGAGAAAATGTTTTTATGGTTTTCAAAAGGAAATGTGAATATTGCGATTTTGCCGATCTCATCGACGATCCAGTCGATCCGACTGGTTGAATAGAGGATCTAACAGTTCACGACACACCTGTACGTTCACGTTTCGGTTTGTTGTGTGAGACCCAACGTCGGGTCACCACGGAACTTCGGTCTCGCCTGACCTTCCTCGCCTCATGAGGTGCGTGTCTCTCCATTGTTAGCAAGATTATGCCTTTGCTCGGGAGCAGCACTGAATCTCCTGTTGACAGCTGGGTCCCTACAATGGTCAATCATTTCTTATTTATTTGTGTGGGATTGCGTAATCCACTGAGAGTTCCCTTGGATGGTGATCATATCAACGTATAATGAAGCTTGAATGTATTTGTGAAGGGAAAATCTCTATATAAGGTTTTCAGTAAAAGAGACGGAAATGTGACAATGCCTAATCTGAGATCTTCATCGCGAGTGAGACTTCACCGCTCATCCACTCAACTCATTGTTCGTCATCAATCAGACCCACACACAAGGCAGGTTGAAAAAAAGCTTCATCCTTGGTTTTCGTCACCATCACGCACGTCGTGTCGTGAAAGAATGGCACTATTGGGCCAAAAAGAACAGAAAAGCTATTATACGATCGTGTCCAGTGCGGTCACCCATCGCAGTACTATCATCACCCGCGGTTGCTTACCTGACGAGTTCGGCATGGGATCGTGGGTGATCAACCAGGTATGATCGTAGCTGTGTGGGAATAGGCATAAAAAAGTTGATGCATCTTCCCACCACAGCGATCATCGATTCATCAGACATGATTGCACTGTGTCCGCGAGATGTTGACAGACAACAGTCATCGATGTCGACCTGTGTTTGCTTGTGGTATCAGTTGCAAATACTACTCGCTGACTCGTCCCTCTTGGGTTCAAATACAAGCTTGTATTGGGGAGATGTAATTTACGCTTATATCTGTCACGAAGTGTGAGAAGGATTTGATGGAGGGAAATATACAAAAGTGTGACGAACATCTGATTCGGCTTTTCCGTTCGGTTGGCAGTCAAATGGTGCATTGAGGATGGATCACTTCTCTCCCGACTACTGGAATATGCACAACAAATGCATGGACACCAACCAGAAGCCAAATGTCACGTGCATGTCCAAAAGTGACGGGACTGTAGACGAATAAGTGGGCGATTTTTCGACAGACAGACGACAAACGATCAATAGACAGGACATGAGAGCCGCTACTTTTCTATACCTACTATTATTGATTCCATTGTGTTCCTGCCGTGTGTATATGAGCTCAGTTCGATTCTCACCACCTCAGGCACAATCTCGGAGGATCTATACGCAGCCGTAGATGGATTGTATTCGTTGGGATTCGATCCGGAGAAGGTAGGCTGGCAGACAGCACTGGCTTACACGGCCTACATCGATGCTATCAACTGGCGTCAGACATTCGGTGGAAGAGATCTCCGTTTAGACCATTCTCTCAGTAGGACCAGAGCAGTTGAACCTAACAACATCGTTCAGAACGATTGGAACGATGATGCTGGATGGTATGTCTGATGATGTCAATCTACGTCCTTCTGATACACCCACAGGTGGGGTGTCATGGCCATTCGATATCACGAGACTTTTGGAGATACCTCCACCGACGGACAGAGCTCCTACAACGACAACATAGATGTAGAAGGTGGGGATTTACCCAGGATGCCCATCTACGCTCGTGATGCTGGATCTTGCATGAGACTGTGCACCTCCAATCCGAATTGTCAGGTGAATCCTCCTCTGAGACTCACATTAACCCATCTTCAGTCGTGGGCTCATGACAAATGCGGTCACAATTGTTGGTTGAAGAAAGACACCAACGGACAGCATCAAGACAACTGCAGAGTCTCTGGAAAGGTTTCAAAGAAGTCCACGGGCGCGAATCACTTAGAAATGGCCCAGAACATCTGGTGAGCCCCTCCTTCCATCTTCACTTCATCATCATCATCTGATGTGTATAGGGAGATATTGAATCCAAGGTGGATCTTACCTCCCGGACAATGTGGAGCCGGTGGAATGATCGAGAAACAAGACGACAACTACATATCAGCCATCGCTTCCAGCCTCAACACCGTCCTCTCAGCGAAACTCTATTACCACACCAACGATGCCAAGGTGATGAAGAAGTGAAGAGACCAGCCTCTGAACGAACGCAGTACCTTAACGCAGCAGAGGCTTCTCTCAAATACGTGGAGACACTGAGGATGTCAGATTGCATTGCTGACGGTAGGAGACCGACCGGCAACGATTGTAAACTGAGCGAATCATGCTTCACTTACAACAGTGGAATCTACATCATGGGCCTGGCCGCATTGGCCCAAGCGACGGGAGTGTGTACACGAATCATACGATAGCTAATGTCTGAAGGACATGTCCCACTGGAAGAATGCGTACAATTTCAGCGTCTACACGATCAAGCGGAGAGACTGGATAGATGATCACGGAATTTTGAAGAACGGAGTCAATTGTGACGACGGTCTGTGCTTCAGCTCTCAGTTGGTCAGAGGAATCTCCTACCTCATGGACGTATCGTACGTATCACCATGGTGTATCTTCCCTGACGACATCCAGACCTTCAGATCCTCAGAACAAACTGATGCCCTTCCTGGCAGCTCAGATGAATGGCATCAGAAAGAACGACAGACAGGGCGACACTTATGGTCCGCAGTGGCAGGGACCTCTGTCCACACCGAAGATGTGCACTCAGCAGTGTGCCCTCTCCGGTCTCTTCGGAGGCTATCTCACTCCCAACGTCACCACCTCGTTCTCCTTCTCCGTGAGAGATGAAACGTAGATCCCGCTGACCTCTGCAGATCTGGAGCGTGGGCTCGAATCTCGTCCTGAGCGGCAGCTCGGACGGTGGTGTCACCGTCAGGAGCTTCGCAGGCCAAGAGGGACAGAAGTACAACGTGAAGAGATTGGGCAATCGATTCTACAACATTCAAGCCGTGGGAACGGACAAGTGTCTCACCCTGGGTGGGAACGGTAACGGACAAGGAGCATCTCTGTCGCAGTGCTCGAAGAGCGATCAGCAGGCGTTCCGTCTTCAGCCCTCTGGGAGTGGATCGTACGAGCTCTTCAACAAGTTTTCTGGAAAGTACATGGACACCGGGTGCCATGATGGGGAGGGATCTTTTGTCTACCAGTGGGACAGAGCGAGTGTATCCTGTCAGCAGTGGTCTCTTCAGATCATTGATAGATAGTCCATTCACATGTAGAGTGATGATATATAAAGACTCCATGCACAGTCGTAATCAGGGTGACACCTCCATCCCACAACATCTCGATCCACTTTTAGAAGTGCAAAGGTCTTTCAAGTGCGCGAATGAATCAGATGACATTGCGATCAAATCACCTACAGACTCTCGTTCCTGACAATTCTATGCGAGCAGTAGAACGATTGAACCTTCAGGGAATGACCTACCTGTCCTGATGTTCCTCCAGATAATATGTGAATGAGCAGGTTGTAGTGGACGTCCCACCGTGATGGCGCGAAAAGAAAGCACATTGAGCCATGGACGACACACGGTCAAACACATATAACGATAAAGAATCGTACAAATCCTACAAGAGCGGATCATACAAACCGCGTAATAGTTCGGAGCGAGATGAGAGACACCGAGGTGACCGCAGAGACAGCGAAGAGAGACCGCCCTCCAGTCCTAACAGGGCTGACGGTGACGTATGGGATCACAGTGGCTGGGAGGAGAGAGAGCAGCAACAATCTCAAAGAAGACCGAATCGCCACAGTTATGAGACGAGAGGAAGGAATCGAGGTGGAAGGCCATCTTCAGGACATTCCATAGGTCACTCTCGCTCTCACGATACTACCTCAACCACGCAGCTTGATGGAGCTGGATTAGAGACCATTAGCCCACAAAAGAGTAACTCCTCGTCAGCAGTAGGAATTGAAACCAAAGAGAAAACCAGACATCCCGATCGATTGCATTACACGCCTCCTCGCGGCAAATACTCTTCCGCAGTCGAGACCGCAGAACCAGTCTCACCTGCACCCGAGGAAGCCTCATTTCGTCGAGATACAGACAATCGAGCCCAATCAGGCAACCCCAGATCTGCCGATCGTAGGAGGTTGAGCGGTAGTGGTGACCGTAAACAGGTGTGTACGATATACCCTTCTACGACATATGTCATCGGCTCCTGATCTCCACACATAATGCATGACGTCATCCATTCAGCGGGAAGAGATGAATTGTCGTACTGATGATGATCAGACCGAGCAGTCGCCCAAATTTAACGGTAGAAACTCAGGCGACATCAATCCAGAGTCCGGCGAGAGAGAATACCACTCTGGTGGAAGGAGAAACAGCAGGGTGAGAGTCAAAGTGAAGAGAGAAAATGATGGAGAGCAGGGGAGAGCGAGCGGCTCGCGTAATCGAAGGTTCAGTCAAGAGAAGACGGTCATCATGGTGCTCAACATCGCCATCGGTGATCGAGAGGAACTCTTGTCCGTGTGTGAGGTGCGTAGACCGAAATCACTAGTTCACGTTTCGCTGATAATTGGAAGGGTGATGATCCAAACGAATTATCAAAGGAGTTCTGTGACAAGCACAATATCGGAGACAAGTATTTGGGGTACATCGCAGACCAGATCGAAACCAACGTGAAGAGGATATCGGGTGCCCAAGCACAAGAAGGGAGCGAGCAAGGAGAGAGTGAAAATTGAAGACGTGAGGAGATGGATGAATAGAGGGTGTATTATCGATTGGGCCGTCTTCAATGAATTGCATCATATAAAAAGTGAATCACTGGATGCATTCATCGAAGAGAACGTCCTACTCTCTGTGTCTCCAAACGGTTGTGATTAGATATAGATGATCGATGCTGAAGAAGGCTGTTGATCAGGTGAATGTGCTACAGAAAATCGAAGGTTTGTAATGAAATAAAAGATCGTTTATTTCATTTATTCCTGCAACAGAAGTGCATTCATCAGAATCACATCACATCCTCCCATTCGTTGTGAGTGCTCGAGCTTGAGAACGAGATAACTGAAGAATAATAGAGGAAACTTGTGAGCCACCATGCCGCCAAAGTCAGGCCCATCAAAGAAGACGGTCGATAAGGCCAAGAACAAGATCGTGGAAGACAAGACCTTCGGTCTGAAGAACAAAAACAAATCGAAAACGGTTCAGAAGTATGTCCAAAATGTAACAAACAACGTGAAGGGAGGAAGTGCAAACCAGGAGGCCGCCAACCGTAAGAAGGTAATCCAAGATGACCAGACAACCGGGCTTCCATCTGAACAGAGTTGCAGGCAGAAGAGAAGGCCAAGTTGGAGAGAGAAGCTCTTGAGAGGGATCTTTTCAAGCCCGTCATCACGCAGAAGGCACCTGTTGGAGTCGATCCCAAATCGATCGTCTGTGAATTCTTCAAGAAGGGCATCTGTGGTAAAGGTGCCAAGTGCAAGTTCTCACACAACCTGGCTCAAGAGAGAATGTCAGAGAAGGTAAAGATGAGATGGAGGGTGGTCCTGAATGAGCCAGGTGGACTTGTACACCGATAAGAGAGCGATCGGAGAGGAAGACACCATCGACAACTGGGATCAGACCCAGCTCGAGAGCGTCGTCAATTCGAAGCAGACTACCACCAACAAGAACTTGCCCACCAAGATCGTCTGCAAATATTTCCTCGAGGTGATGAGATGGAGAGAGGAGGGAGACTCACGAGTGAAAGGCCATCGAGAACAAGCAGTACGGTTGGTTCTGGGAGTGTCCCAATGGAGGAGAGAAGTGCATGTACGTCCACGCTCTACCCCCCGGATACGAGTTCAAGACCAAGAAGAAGGACGACGAAGAGGTGAACCCGTCGTCATCTATACCATCACGAGATACACTCTCGATCGTTCGAGCACCATCATCACGCGATGCACATTGCATGATGGACATGATCTAAAATGAGATAGGAAGTGGAGGAGACACCTATCGAAGAGATTATCGAGGAAGAGGTGAGACGAGAGGAAGAAGGAGGGAAAATGACGCAGATCAGAAACTGAAACTGACGACACGAACACCACTGACGAGAGAGACGTTCGAAAAGTGGAAGGCCGACAAGAAGAAGGCGAAGGAAGAGAAAGAGCTGGCAGAGAAATCGCAGAGAGATGCAGACATCAAGTCTGGAAAGACCATGCGAAGTGGAAGGGATCTCTTCTTGTACAACCCCGATCTCTTTGTCGACGACGAGAACGTATTCGAAACGGAGGGTCTGGAGCCTGAAGAGGACGACGTGTGTATTCCATCCTCTACTCTTCCTCTTCATCGTTCATCATCACATCATGCAAGATGACCGTTCGACACGAGCTAACGACAGACAGGAACCAGCGATCCACCTCTCGGCCACGGGAACATCGATCACGTCAACGAAGACGGGAGGTGAAGGGTCTTTCATCGCCTACGATGCCGATGGAAACCTCATCACCAACGTCTCCAACAAGGAAGAGGTGAGGTGGAGGAGAGATAAAGTCTAAACGGAACAGAAGGAAACAGTAGAGAAGGTCGCTAAATTGGACGTTAACGAGGAATTGTTCAACGAAGACGACATCCCAGATGACGTATAATAGAAGTCTCATCTCTCCTCTATACTTGTGTTCTCTTTGTCTCTTCGTCTTTATCTCTTCATCTTGATCTCATTTGTCCCTCTTCTCTAACCTCTTGATCTCATCTGTCCCTCTTCTCTAACCTCTTGATCTCATCTGTCCCTCTTCTCTAACCTCTTGATCTCATCCTCCTCTGCCTCCCTCAACTTCCTGAACTGTTCGCTCCTCTCCAACTTTGCCCTCTGTAGTTCGTCGATCTTTTCGTCCAGCTGTTTCCTCTTCTCATTGTCTCGCAGCATGGCTTCTCTTAGCAGAGGCGTGTTGATTGCCAAGACGATGGAGCCCATGATGCCTCCGAACATGCTGCCCAACACGGTAGAATAGAAGATGCCACGCAGACCGTTCTCTGTCTGCAGTCAGTGGGTGATGCGTGAGTCGCGATGGAATGGTGTGATGGATGAGAGACACACTGAAGACGGGTCCAATCAGAAAGCCTGTGATTGTCCCTGCACCGAATGGATTCCAAAAGTCGAACTTTTGTCTGTACTCTCCCGAGTAGATGTCGATGCCAGAGTATAGACCCACGACGGCAGTTATCTTCCTCGTGATCAGATTCATCAACCATTACATCACCCACCGGGGCTGCCTTTCGAAGCATACTGTTTAACATGCTTCTTTGTGTGTTCCAGGTCGCTCGATCGATGACCTGAATAAATTGAGCCAGACTGCAAGAGGGTGTGTGTGATATTATATGATCACCTCTTTTTTGGTCATTTTGGTGGTTGTGTTCTTCAATATGTTGACTGCTTCATCTCTCCCCTGGATGGCACCCCTCCACCCAAGCAGAAGAAGACTGGAGATGGTCGCTGTGAATAATCTCGCGCTCCATTCTGTTTGTGGATTCAGTGAGAAAGCATACGGTTTGACTATTGGCTCTTCAGCCTCTGAAATTCTTCCATCTTGCTCTTGATCGGGCATCCTGATCTTCTGAGGTCACGTGATATAAACGCGTTGTGTGGGGTGACTCAGAAACAGAGACACCAAGCGTTTGCGTTCATCTTGGTGTAAGGTGAGAACGCTTTTGCACGATGGCTGTGAGCAAATCTGCCACCAGATGTGTGCCTCAACGTTGCTTTTGACGATGATCGAAGACACTAATAAACTTTGGACATACGAGATCTTTATGATCCCATTGCGTGTGTTGGTTTCCGCCAGGAATCAGGTCTGTTGACCGTTGGAGCATTCAAAATTGAAATCATGACAGACTGTATGGCCAAGTTTTTCATACCCATAGTTAATGCCTTTGAATCATACTGTTGGTGACCCTGCTGGATGATGTGTCGATGTGAGGATCTCGCTCTTTGTATCTCTTGTTTAGGTTCATGAACAGACAGACTACCTTGCGGCTCTGAACAACGTTTGAGCCAATGTGTACCCTCCTGCAGCCACTAACCTCACTTCTCTGACCTGGGACTCTGATCTGGCCAGCAAAGCACAGAACTGGGTGAACCAGTGCCACATCGGTCCAAACCCCGCCAATCGGTAACAAGCTCTTCTTCATCTCCATCATCTATTCTGATCCTCTCGCAGCTGGTTACGCACGGAAGCTTACACTCTCGACACCTACGGTTTGACCATCGCCCAGGTCAGAGATGGAAGAATGCATCACGTGATTCTGATGTGACATCAGGTGATTGGACAGTGGAATTTGGAGGCCAGAGAGTTCAACTGGGACCTCTTCAACATCCGCAGCGCCAAGAACTACACGGCCATTGTGTGGCAGAACACCACCAAGGTGAGCGGATGCAGGCGCCAAAAACGTCAGTTGACCGTCTTAGGTCGGCTGTGCTTCTGCTTCTTGCCACGGTGGAACATACCACCAGTGTGTCTTCTCCACCAGAGGAAACTATCCAGGTACGAAGCACATCTCATCATCCATCATCGCCTCTCATCGCATCCTCTGCCCAGAGCCAGAGCCCATACCACATCTTTCATTGACTCTACTACAAGGTCTCCTGCCTTACAAGGCCAAGTGCAACTATAATGCAGGCTTCACTTGCTCTGGACAGTGCGGCTCAGTCTTCGACGGCTGCACTTATCAAGACTGTGGAACGTGCACACCGCCCACGATCCCAGGTGCTGACGGGTGAGCACATAGAGCATCTACAACGAGGCTGACGGCATGACAGCAACAGAAAGAGACAGAGCACGAGCAGCTGCTTGGTGTACAAGGGATGTCTGTCTTCCTCTGCAGACAAACCTAGCATGACGGGTGAGAGCTTCTAAAAAGATCTTTGATAGCTTCTGACAAATTGCAGGTGCCACATGGACCGACACGAAGAAGATGACAGTCCAAGCCTGCGCTCAGTACTGCGTCAATTCTGGCTTCACCTTTGCCGGTGCGTAACATACGTACGTACCCACGTACTTACCCCATCAGGTCTCAGCTCCGGTAGCACTTGCATCTGCGATTACGGATACGCGGGATCCAACTCCAATTGTTCATCCACTTGCTCGGGTAATGCTGCACAGATCTGCGGTGGAACAGCTGCTCTCACTGTCTACGACGTATCTGGTTGCAACAGTTCGGCTCAGTGTCAGTCTTTGGGCTGCACCAACCTAACCAATTTCTACTGGGCCACCGGTTACTCCATGTCCAGCGTCGCCGGCTGCGTAAATTACTGCTCTACCAAGGGATATTCTTATGGTGGTATGAGCGTACCTTACTGTTACTGTGGTAACAGCTTCGGTGAGAATCGAAATTCTGGTGGTTCTAGATTGATATAGTATAGCGACCGGTAAGTTTGAGTCGACCTCGCCTGCCTGCCCCACCAACCCCAACAAATGTCCTGACGGCTCTAACTGTGGTACAACCGATGGAAAATACGTAAACTTGTACACTACCCTCAACTGCGCGGCACCCAGGTGCGTATGTCGACGATATACAATGCTAACGCTGATAGCTATCGTTACCTACCGGATTTTGACTGGAGAAGTCGCGGAAATATAGTCGGTGCCGTCCGCGATCAATCCTCATGTGGATCCTGCTGGGCATTCGCTTCCATCGGTGAGATTCGAAATTTGGACGTACATCTCGGGCGGGAACTCACTCTTCCAGGCTCACTCGAATCCGTCTGGGCTCTAGCGTACAACACGACCCCTCTTGCATTGTCCGAGCAGCAGGTGATCACCTGTCAATCTCTGCATGACTCCTCGTAGATTGTTTCTTGTTCCAGCAAGCAGGGTTGCAGCGGAGGATGGGGTGATCAGGCCTACAGTTGGATCCAATACAACGGAGGTATCACTACTTCTTCCAATTTCCCTTACACAGTAAAGGTGACGTGATATGACGTCATAAGTATAAGTCTGACGTGGTACAGGATAGTACACAGGGAGCTCCATGTGCCGCACAGCCAGGTGAGTCGACCTGTCAAGTGATCGTGACGCCGGCCTCAGCCCCCCAATACCGAAATCAAGATCGTTACAAATTCTTCCGCTCCTAGCACCATCACGAGAAGAGGGGGTAGCAACGAGGAATCAATCAAGTATGCCCTTCAATTCGGCCCGGCGTACATTGCCGTACAATTATCCAGCTCCTTCAACAGCTACACCGGTGGGTCGATCTACAATAATACCCAACGGGTGGCTGATGATGTGGCAGGTGGAGTGTACACGGACGACACTTGGGCCAACAAGTCTCAATCAGGCCATGCCATGTTGATCGTTGGCTGGGGAACTGAGAAGACCACCGGACAAGACTATTGGATCATCAGAAAGTGAGATCTATGGGGTTTATCTTCTTTATTCACTCTTTGTAGTTCGTGGAGCACCCGCTGGGGTCTGAACGGCTACATGCTGTGGGCCAGAAACCGTGCAGGAGGTACCGGAGGTATCTTGGTGAGGCTCGTATAGAACCTGCCTCTCTGACCTGTGCCAGACTTCCATCGCTCAGCCTAACATCGTCTTGGCCAACACACAGAACCCCTTCGGTTCTTACAACTTTTTGATCAAGCAATCCAGCACGGGTCTATGTCTCGTGGCTAGTAACATCGTCACCGTGGCTAACTGTTCGTCTACGACCACCAGTCAGATCTTCTCGGTGAGCCGAAAAAAGTCCGGAAGGATTCACAATTTGACTGTCATCAGTTTACCTCGGTGAACAAGGATCAGTACGTCATCATATCGAAGAGTGGCTATCAACTGGACAACTGGTACTCTCGATCGTACGGAACAGCGTGAGTTCTAGCCGTGCTCGTATCACGATCGTCAAGCGATGATGACACTAGGGACAGGTCAGAATCAGCTCCGGAGTCGTAGACACGAGGCGAACCGTGTGGGTCGTCGAGAATATCAACAACGGAACCTATAGGATTACCGCCACCTACAACTCCTTCGCCATCGGCACCACTACGGGCTCCACTTCGGTCGTAATGACGGATCCCATGCCCAACTCGGCCGACTCCAGATGGACTGTCACTGCCCTATGATCTCCTGGAAACTGCATTCAACTTACATAAACGCCTTATGTGTCACATTGAATCGAAACTAGTGGAAACACTTGGACAGCGCATTGTATCCTGATTTACATACAGATAGAGAGCTACGCGGGCGATCGCAATCATTGATAATACATCAATCGAAATGTCATCGTCGGGAGTCAAGCATTCGTGGTCTAATGGTATGATGTCTGCCTTCCATCAATTTCGAGGTCAGCAGGCGAACCGGGTTCGATTCCCGGCGGATGCACTCCTTTTGCAGTCACAAGTGGTCAAGCGGCGACCATTCTTCATGGACGATGAGCCGTACACGAATTGGATGAGCCAACATATGCAGAAGGTGTCTTGCTACGTATCGATCAGCTGTACCAACAGTGAGAGATATGCAGAAGAGACATCATCTGATTGAGTGCTGTCGCTCTATTGCGTTTTCAATGGTCGAAGTCAACAGTCTAGATAGTTACGATCATACCTGCTTGAACACCCACGATCCCATTCCGAACTCGTAAGGTAAGCAAACATGGGCGATGCCAGTACCGCGGTGGGCGACCACGCAGGAACCCATCGTGTCGTAGCTTTTTGATGTCACACGTGGGTAATGACGAACAGAAATTGCAATTGCATCGATGATGTCAATCGCCCGCGATGAAGTAGATTCCCCTCACTGCACTTGAATCGTGAAACATCGTACGTCTGTCAACCAGTGACGATGAAGATCATGAATTTGTCGTGTGTTCGACCGAGTCATCACTTCGACATAATATGGAACGGATCATGGACAGAGGATACGAAGCGAGCCCACTGAATCGTATTGGATGAATCTCACGACTGCAGTGCACAATAAAAGTGGAGCAAACGAATATCCTTTCAAACAATGGTGGAAAGGAAAATCCTTTATTATTTCTATATGGGATTGTGCAACTCGATCGCTCCGATCATCGCATTAGTTGGGTGATCTCTACACTCATCCTGTCTATCTTCCCTGATTCAGGCAACGATTTTCACGTCGATGCTTCAC
Organism: Planoprotostelium fungivorum; assembly: GCA_003024175.1. Lineage (NCBI taxonomy): Eukaryota > Evosea > Variosea > Cavosteliida > Cavosteliaceae > Planoprotostelium > Planoprotostelium fungivorum. Next base: position 32,508 of record MDYQ01000153.1, on the reverse strand, counting down.
ATGATGCACGCTCCTTCGTCATACCACATCGATCATCACTCACCTCTCGTTCTTCGTATTGGCTCTTCATCTGATGTCCATCATTTCATCCCGATCACTCACTTTTTGTACCACGAGTAATTTACCTCGTTGTATGTTCGCTCAATCGTTTCTGGACGATTTTCTTGTATTTTCGTATCTTTTGATTATTTGAACGGTGGACGAAAGTCAGCTTCAGTGCAATGCTGAATTCATCCGTGTAAGAGGTACCTTCGCAAGCTCCGGTGTTGATCCTCTCACCCGAGAGAAAAATTAATTTAGTCGGATGCCCTGGAGTACCCAGGGCTATCAGTCGACTAAACTGATAAGAACAGATACTACACTAGGCGCGAATTAGCAATGAAGAGATGATGATGATGTATGATGGTCAAAAAAGCCGCAGCCCACCTTGATCTAAGCTTTAAAAAGCCGAGAAGATGCTCTGGGGGAGGACGGCAGTGTGAACGAGCCGTTAAAGTGGTCTACAATAATTGTGGGCGATGATTTCCCGCCCCTCGAATCAAATTCGGTCCGAATTCACCTGCGTCAGCGTTAGAAGGGTCATAGAAGGCACTTAGAGTCTTCGTGAGAGGAGATGAGAAGGTTTGAAGAATGTCGATTCGATATGATTTGATTGTGAAGAAAGACAGAAGCAGGAGGGTGTAGAGGGCCTTACGAGTTCGTTGGGAAGACTTGAGAGTCTAAGAGGGAAGACTTGAGAAAATGGTAGAGAAAGGACTGGGGTGGGAGAACTTCGAGGGAGGGACTACGCTCTTGTTATCCTTCCTTTCACAGCTTGTGCCACTTGTTGGATAGAGGATAGACCATGCGGTTGGTTGGGATGCGTGATGCCGCGCTCGGACCCTTTTTGAAAAATGAAAAATTTTGCGCGCGCATCCACCTTTTACAACCACCAGAACGATAAGAACAGATTTATTTCGGTGAATTCAGCAGGAATGTTACATCCAGTTCGCAGGTGGACACCCTTCCCGAAGAGATCTGTTACAATTTGGACGGCAGAGACAATGACACGAGTCGATCAACCATTTGAATATTTCATCATCGAACAGATCACATCTTCATCGTGTTGTGGATGATGCGCCGGACTTCCTTCCAACATGACGTCTCACTTGTTCTTGTTTTCCAAGAGAAACGATGCAAAGAGTGCAGGACCACAACCGCGGAAGATGAAGAGGCAGGTGAAGGATGATGTTCCGTCGAATCGCTTCTTTATGTACAATAAAATTGTGTCGACAACGGAATCTTTCAATCCCATTCCTTCAGTTCTTCAGAAACCTGTGGGACCAATCGTACGCCTACACTCTGGCCTGCATCAAATCGAATCACCTGTTTGTGTCATCATGGATCGTCTCTGTGTGGATACCCACATCATCCAGCGACGCGTGACTCTAAGAACATTCTTTCTATAAGAATCGAGCGAGCGCTTGTTCGATATCAGCTTCAAATCGAACCAGTCTTTGAGTCCGATCTGAGCTGATCGATGTAGGAGGAAGTAATCTGGCGCCAATGGTCTGATAGAGACGGTGAAGTCTCTCGTTCTTTGCATCCACGGCACCGATGATCTTCGTTACACCTCTGGACAGTGTGTCGCGGCCGATGGAAAGGAGAAACTGTGTTCCGAGGCCAAGGCCTTGAAGATCCTTCTGGACACACAGGTTGAGAAGAAACATCTTCTGTCCAACGGCAGAAGGATACAACTGTTTGATTTCGTTGGATAATGTCTTGTGATATGGCCCATTCGCTCACATTTCCTGCGCATACGGCTAACAGTCTGTGTCCATCCTTGAAGACATACCAATATATCTGATTGGGCTCATGATAGCTACACACGTCCAACAAGAAGTCTTTTGTTGATTGGGATGGCTCATCTGATTCCACATCGAAGTTCTGTCTGATGAGTTGAACGACTTGATCGGCCAAATCGGAAATCTCTAACAGACTCTCCAGTCCATAGTATACACTCAACTCTCCCGCGATCTTGATTCCCTGCTCGGACATCAGATGTGATGACACGCTCCGTAAAAACTAAACCCTAAACCCTGAAAATCTTTCGCAAACCTTAACGAATTTATCCTTCACATCGGCACACAGACCATCTTACATCTCTACATCTTCTTGAAGAAACTATCGATCGTCCTCTTCTTCTTCACGGGTGACTCCAACTTGGGTGCCTCCCTCTTCTCCACCCTCTCCCCTCCCTCTTCCTTCTTCACCTGTTCCTTTCAGCTCTCACCTCTACCTCCACACACCTTCCCATCGTTGCCCTGCTTCAAGAACATCATGAGAGAACCCTTCGCTTCATCAAACTGTTTCCTCCACTGAAGACTCCAATCCATCATCTCATCCGTGAATCTCATCTCGATCAGCTCCACCTCCATCATCATCTTCCTCACCTCTCTGCATTCTCTACCGATTGGTTATCGTGATGGGTGTTCATCAACAGATATACAGTAAGAGGTCCTTCCACCTTCTTCACGACGTGATGCAGCCGATGACTCCAATCTTTCAGCTCTTCCTCTGACATCTTCCTGTGTGAATCGTCAGAGACACACGCCACTCTCTATACGTCTACCACCTGTTGTTTCCCTTCCTTCTGTGCACTCTGACGTAGAGAAAGTCACCGTGGGTGTAAACTAGGGCGAGAGGTCGATCTCTCCTGATATTCGATGTCTTCCCTGACGTTCCCACGGCCATTTCATCTTCTCTCAACACCTTCCCTCCCTCATTATCCGTCCACCGAACGTGATCTCACCTCATCCACGACAGCCTGATACGTTTCACACTGATCTGCGTCATCATCGTGATGAGTCATCTCGAAGATCTCACCTCTCTCTTCACTTCTTCGGACGGATGATCTGTGTCGACGATCTCATCGACAGAGGCGAGTGGCACGTGATGATCTCTCAGCCATTGGATCGTATCATGGTAGACTCCACCGTCCGTCATCCAAGCGTTGCTCCTGAACTCGACAACCATCCTGTACTTCTCGTCGAGACCTGACAGTGTCTATTTCTCACTCGATGGATCACTACTTCACCTCGTCTGCACGATAGGATGTGATTTCTTCCCAGATCAGTAGAAGGATCGACGTTGGGTGCGAATTGAAAGAGAACGACTCCCATCTGTATGTCTTCAGGGTCTTCTCTTCGTCTCCCTTCACCTTCCCCGCCTCGTGTAACGGATGGATGGACTCGTTGTAGTGTTCCCACAATTTGTCTCGCGAGGCTTCGGACAGTTTCGAGTATTCGATCCTCTCTCTTCCGTCATTGCCACCGATATGAACGTGACTCTTTGAATCTCCTTCGATGTGGCTTCGTATGACCTTAAAAGGATCAGATGTGACGGTATGGTGATGGTGTCGATGGTGACATACCTGAGGGAGGGAAGCCATGTCACAACTGAGTTGAGTGAACAGTTGAAACGCTTTGACGTGGAATGTGAATCCTTTATGGGTTGCCTGATGATCGTGTTGGGTGGTAGATGATGACTCATCGTCTCACTTTGGACCATTTTTGGCACTGCGCTGACGAAGGAATAGCGTACGTAGACATGTCGATCTCTACACAAGGAAATTTTCCTGCATCGATGAGAAGAAGATGAGGTGATCACAGCTCATCACGGGAATAAAACTCTAACTTGTCCATGTTGTTCTTGACGGTGGAAGGATAGAATTTTCCGGAGGAGGTCAGATCTGGATCGGTCCAGCTGCATACTCCTGCGACGAGAAGTGGTGTGATCTGTTGTTGATCAACGAGGAGATTTATCGTATACAGAAAGACGTACTGAAGGTTTAGACTCTTGTTTTGTCGTTGAGGGAGATGGCCTCTGAGATGAATCAGTAATCATCCGGTGACTGTGCGACGACATATCATAGAAGGAAAGAGGGACTATGCAGGACGTTCTTACTTCGGTTCTCTGATTCGTGCAGTTCACACATTGTGTATTGTCTGTACCAACTTCTCTGGTCACTAGGCCTCCACATCTCTCGCATTCTCTCTTTCCTGTGTCATCTTCTTCTCTTTTCATATTGCTCATGCTCTCTGTCGTGTTGGTCTTTGTGATGTGTCGTTGGTCACGTGGACGAGCGTTGTAGAGTGTCTGTGATTTTCCGCCGTGTCACAACAAAATTGAAGACGAGTGATGAGAGGCTACTGGCGATGCTGTATCTTCTGTATACTTCTCTGTATACAACCACTGTTCACATCAGCTGACGTCAGCATCCGAGATGGAAAAGAAGGAGTTCAATTAGGGATCAAGGAGAAGACGAGAGAGCAGCATAATAGTTCAGGTGACATATTGAGCCGAGCGGACGAGGAGAATAGAGACACATGTAACGAATTGGATCCACAACAGATGGAGATATCAAGGAATCTCTTCAACTTGGCCATTCCTCAAGAGTCTATCGTTGACGACTGTTGCTGCTCCATCAAAACCGTCTCATCTTCAAATTACGAAGATATCAATCCCATCCTCAACCAATTAGCGGTGAGTCATCGTCATCGTACATTTCACCGTCTCTGTCATCCAAGTGTCATCTCCTGATCACGATCAGAAACTCAAATTCTTCCGTTACTTCAAAGTTCATCTGGAGGGCACTTGTCCTTTTTGGGCCACTCAAGCCATGTGCATGAAGCCCGGCTGTTCTATCGATGTCTGCAGAGACGATGAGGTCAGCATCATGATGATGAATCATCACGAAATGACACGAGATCAGGTTCCAGAATGTTGGAAGGACGAGAAGACAGATCTAGTGGATGTTACGACGCCGCTTGACTTTGTCAAATGGAGAGACACAGATAAGGACATGTGGACAGAAGCGGAGGACCACTCCACTGGTCCCATGTCTTACGTCGACCTACAGAGATATCCCGAGGGTAATACGGGTTACGATGGTCGGCTCGTATGGGATCAGATCTATCAGGTACATCATCATTATCATCATCGATGATGGTCTCCTTCACACATGTATGTCGTCTGACGAAAACGAAGGAAAATTGTTTCAAAGGAACGGTGGACTCGATGTGTCTGGAAGAGAGAGTCTTCTTCCGATTAGTCTCAGGGATGCACGCCAGCATCAACACGCACATCGCTCATCACAACGAGATCGATGCCAACGGTAACTGGATACACAACTACGCCATCTACGAGCAGAGAATCCACAGAGATCCCAGTAGAATCAGAAATCTATACTTTGCTTTCCTCTTCCTCCTCAGGTGATCTCATATAATCGATCCACGATGCGTACGTCCGACGTACATCTCCCACGGGAATTGTCCCTCACGTTACGACAGGGCCATGAGTAAGGTGGAGCCCGTGCTGAGAACGTATTCTTATCACACTGGAGACGAAGAACAAGATCGACAGGCCAGACAGCTCATCGATCGTCTATTACAGACAGATCTATTGTGTTCACCCAATTTTGATGAATCGACCATGTTCAACGATCCACAGAAGGACATGATCAAGAGGCAGTTCAGACAGCACTTTAGGAACATCAGCATGATCACGGTGCGTCTTGTTGTGGAATTGTGACTGAAGGGGTCAGGATTGCGTGACGTGTGAAAAGTGTAGAGTCTATTCGAAATTACAAGTACTTGGATTGGGCACTGCCCTCAAAATTTTATTTTCAGGTCAGTATCTATTGTTTTATTCTTCCACCACATCACATCACATCATCGACCGCACATCACATCACATCATGATCTCCAACAATCAAACATGACATCGTGAATAAACGATGCACAGGTGTCGATGCCATGGAGATCGGCAGACACCTGCAGAGAAACGAAGTGATTGCCCTCGTTGTGACGGCAAGACAATTTTCCAACTCCATCGAGTTCCTGAAGAATTCCTTTGGTGTCAGCCAGACCACCTTCCTCGACCCCTCCGACGCCTTCTCTTCTCCTCCTTCTTCTTTCTCTTCGTGGATGTGATAAACTGAGTCTCTATCTTAGTTCTTTATTTGCCGTCGATCTGTGGACGATCTTGTCTCCCCAGAGCCTTCTTCTTCTTTGCATCTTCCACCCATTTCTGTGAAGGTTTACCCTCAGCATCCACAGGAATACCTTTTATCGGGTCAAATTGTGATCAAGAGAATAGACGAATGGAAAAACGATTTCACTCTCTCACCTGCTTCACTGTATGAGAGTCTCCTATCTTCCAATAATTTCTTCTTGATCTCAGTAGCTCCCTCAAATTTTGGATCGAGGAAGAGAGTCTAATCAAATGTCAGCCATCTCATTCGAAATGAAAGGTGATAGATACCTCATCGATGTCCTTCAATGCGCCCTCGAATTGCTTCTTGTTCCCGCGAGCACACGCACGGATGTAAAAAGCGTCGGCACATTTGTTGTCTATCGCTAAGATGTGACCACAGTCCTCGATCGATTTCTCGTATCTGTGATCGGATAGGTGCAACAAGGCCATTTGGATCCACCATTCTGTAGAAAAGTTAAATAGATGGTATCTATGAATCTTACAGATCGATCACCTGTGTTACTAGCGTCTCTCTCTATGGCCTTCTTGAGGTAATATTCTGCCTTTGCCTTCGTCTGTTCATCGTCCTTTCCTTCCGTCTCGACTCTCAATGTCGAACCCATCATACCGTATACCTGTTCCATTCAGTCTCCTCTTCAATTCCTCTCATCACGATCTCATCCTCACCTGTGGATATCTGTCCTCCACTCGTCTGGGTGCGATATTCATCGCCCTCTCAAAATCGCGAACACATTCTCTCGCCTTCTGAAGGTCGTGATAAACGATGGCTCTCAGGCAGAACAACTCCCAACTGTTCTCCCCCCTCTCGTGAATCAGAGCGTTGATGGCATCTTCCGCTTCGTCGTATCTCGACAGCTCGATGAGGTTCTCCGCCCTATCACCATCAGATCTTCCCATCACACCTCTCACCTCATCGTCTTCATCTGATTATAAAGAGATTTCGGTACGGCAGTCGCACCACCATCGATGACCTGATGAAACTGAATCTCTTCATCATTCATCCGTCTCACCCTCTTGCAGTCACCCGTGGATTCTGCAAAGTTTTTCATCTCGTTTCTGAGTCTCGCGCGTAGAGCCAAATGATGATACACTCGATCGGTACCGTCGGCCAAGCTGATGGCTTTATCTAAGATCTGCATGGCTTCCTTCTGCTTTCCCATGGAGAATAAAGCTCTGGCCTTGTGAGATAATCCCTCGTCGATCCTCTGAGGTTCGTATTCGATGATCTTGTCTGCATCCTGCGTTCCGATTTGAGACAGAATTTTCCGCGCGTTTGCTCACCCTGACCGCTTCTTCGTGGAGGTCGAGGAGGGTATTGCAGTAAGATCTCTCTTGATAGAATCTCGACATCTGATCGTACTGTTCGTCTCTCCTGCTTTGTGAAGCTCTGTCCATCTTTTCGTCTAACGTAGCGCCCAACGCATTGATGGCACTGTCTAATGTCTCTCTCCACTCTCTCATCTCCTCCCTCTTCATCGGTTTCTTTGTCCTTGTCTCTTTCAGTCGATCCCTCTCTTGAACCACTCACTCTTCCCATCGGTTGAAGATGGAAATTTTGAATTTGTAATAAGGTAGGTCCTCTCTCTTCACGAATGGAAGATTGACCACCGAGAGAGCGTCCTTGTATTTCTCGGCGTTTATGAATGCCATGGCCATTCTGATGTAGATCCCTGTGTCGATGAGTCATCTGATCGTGCGATCATGTGCGTGGAGACGTCTCACCCTGATGATCGTCCTTGTTCGTGACGCCCAAGGCCTTCTTGTAATACTTCCAAGCTTCTTCGGGTTTCTATCATTTGATTGAGATTTAGACGCGATGTATTAGGTGATGTGGTGCGGTGATGATGTAGATGTGAACGATGACACGAACCTTCTCTTGTGAATACCACTGTCCCATGGACATGAGAACGGTGTGAGAATCGGGTGACATCTCTTCAGCTTCTTTCAGAACCTTCATGCTGGCTGTTCTCATCAACCTCTAAATCGACGGCATCACCCACCTTGTGGATCATGAAAGGTATTGTACAAGATCCTCGCTTTCCTCACCAAAATCTGTTCACGGTACTCATTGAACGTCAACAACTCGTCCAGATCATTCAAGATGGTGTCTCTCAGCTGTTTCCATCAATCAAAGACCACGTAGTCACTCACCTTCTTCCGTTGGGCCACTTCTTGCTCGGCCAGATCCGATTCTTCTATTTCTGCCTCCTTGATGTTGATCAGCGACAATCACCAGCGAAGGAATCACCTTTCGAGATGATTCGAGGTGTAGGTAGAGATCCTCGCAGAATTGAGCCCTCAATACGTATACGTCGTAGTGTGGGTTTTGTTCGATCTCTTTGCTGACGCACCTGATGGCGTCCTCTAGATCGCCTTCTTGGAAACTCAACTTGGCTCTCTTCAGATTGTCTGACGCTACGATGTCTTCAGCCATACACGAAGACGGTCGTTTCACCTTTGATGATCTCTTCCAACGGCTCAAATTCATCATCATTCGATTGAGTAGAGTATGAGATGGAGATGTTCTTCACAATGCATCCTCGATTCAGTCTTGTTTGACACACTTGAGAGAGGTGCAAGGGTTGAATCACTGTGTGAAATCGTCTGGCCGTCTGAAGATGTTTTCGGAAAGCGGTATGCACCACGGGGCGTGAGAATAATGCTCTGCGAAGCATCGTGTCTAAATTGTTTGATGTGATCACACCCAATCGCATCACGTGCTCGTTGTTTTCCCTCTCACTTCGATTTGCGATAGCGTATTTAAATAAAAATGTCGCTATCTTTTGCGCAGATATACTTCGCTCATCCTTGAGAAGGATACGGGAGTGTGTGTATGTGGTGTGGATCATCTGTGATATGTATAGTTAAGCATTCTCAATACAGTCCATATTTCTTCACACACGTGCATTCTCCATAGCAGCTACTCGTAAAGGTTTCCTAATCGGATGAGAAACCTCCCCACGGCGCATCACGCTCTCACGAACTCATCACGCACACAACGAACATCTTTAGGGGAAGCGGTTCAAATGTCAAAAAAGATAGAAAAAGCTCGATTATCGATCGATACATCGAGTTCAGGGGTTTAGACCTTCAAAAAATTTGGTACTTCTCGATTTTGCGTGTCATCCTTGCGCAGGGGCCATGCTAATCTTCTCTGTATCGTTCCAATTTTAACGGATGCCGGTTTCCCGGTCCGAAAGGCATTTGCATTTCATCGGGGTCGACCTTTTTTTTTTGGTCAACGCAAATATTATGGTTTCCGGAGAGGTTTAATAATGAAAAACTGGTGGTGCAGAGTGCCTACGAGTATGAATGGGTATCTGAGTGAGTGAGTGACCCCCTGTCAATTGAGTATTTGAGTATGCCGAGGATAGTATACTCAAATCCTCATAACTGTGATCATCGCACATGCGATGAGATGGCATCCCACCTGAGTGAGGAAGAGGCATCGGGGACAGCATCAGTGAAGGTAGGTCGTGCGTGATTGTTCACCACACGATGTGATGCGACAGGTGTTGCATGCTATAGAATTAATAAACGTAACATATCATACCTGAAATGAGTATTCGTGAGTGAGTATCATCCAAAATGAGTGAGTATTGGATGAAATGCGATACTCAAATACCCATTCCTGCCTACGAGAAGAAATACAGAAGGATGGAAGATGCTCGCTTTATGCATCGATTTGTCTCACATCAAATTGTCTGAAAGAGGCCTCTAAAATTGAATTCTGAGTATTTTGGACTATTCGCCTGGCTTTGACTTGGGTAAACGTTCGTTGATCGAGTCAGTTGGGATATTTGAATTTGAAAGTTTTCCCGCCGAACCCGAGTTTGAACTGCAAGAAAGCCCGCTTCTTCGCCTCCGTAGCATTCGAACGAGAATGACACCCAGATCGATCAAGAGTTTTCCCTCAATATCACAATTGGAGGTAAATCCAGAAGTACCTGGACTTTCTCCAGAAGCCATTTCACGACACCATGCACTTCATCGACGAGCCCATCGAACAACTTCTAGGACCCCATTTCAAACTCCGAGACGAGAGAGCTCGTTTAGAGCGAAAGCAGAAGGAGCTTCAGCTGCTTGGAGATACTCGTGGCGTCCGCAACATAGACATGCAGATAAAACAGCTTCCCTCTAGGGTCAGAGAGTACCGGAAGAGAAACAGCAAGCTGTTCGCCACGAGAGGAAACCTGGTCCGCCTGCTCGTCATTCTGGACCGAAGAGAAACAGACCATCGGGCTCGACTGAACTTCTGGGGAGTCAACGGACATCTACGACCCACAAGATGCAGACGGGCTGGACACCATCATAGCCACTACTTTCAGCCAGCAACAGCCATTGAGCATGTATAGAACCGCAAATTTTGAGATCAAGTTGGACATCAGAACCTATGTCCTGTTCCGCAACCACAACAACCGGAACTGTGTGGTCGTCATGTTCACCAGTGGAAACTGGTTCAAGATGGAATCGCACCTGGGCGTCAGGCAGCTCCAGTATTTGGAGTATATCCAACAAGCTGATGCATTTCTTGAAGAGTAAATTGTGCATCCACACTTCGTTTCTTCTTCTTTTTCACAATGATCATTGATGAGATCATTAAGATGATCATCTATCGCATTCTCTCTCAGTCTTCCTAATATCCCGATCTCTCACACATACCAAGAAGTCTGGGCCGGAGCGTCTGTGTCTGTGACAAATCTTCAACCTCTTTCCACAAATGAAGTGAAACAGCAGACGAGAGACATGTATTTCTTTGCCACTTTGGAGGCTTCCACATCTGAAGCGACCTCATTCATGACGCTCTGTTGAGCGTGTATGGTTTGCTCGATGAACGGTAGAAAGAAGAGGATGTTTCCGTCTGGTGGCAGTATGGAGACCAACTCCTTTGTCTTCATGGTCTGCCGGGGTGATACATTACACTCGCTCCAAATTGTGTTCGACACCTCTCAACCACATGTCCTCACTATCCACATCCTCCGTCCAGACGATTCGAAGGGGAAAGCTGTCACCTACGTCGCCGTCTGCAACTTTGACTATGATCGAGGCTGCGAAGGCTGGGCGGAATTGGCCAAGAAGCAAGCTCTATCCCACACGAGAGATACGTACGCCGGATGGTCGGGGGTAAAGAGTAGATATGTCTGAAGACATCTCCTGACTCGAACGCGTCAAGAGCATCATGGAGTCGGTTCAGCAGGAGCACGTCCACATCTGTCTATGGCTGATTGGGGCTTGCACGGACGGATCGTTTTGTTCATCGATCGAGAAGACTCTCCACTCTTCTCTATCTTCACTCTGTGGAAGAAGCAAGCAGACCATCGCGGACAAGTGTTCCGATCTGCTCGCAGGTAGAGTGGCCATCATCTGGGATGGAGCTAATGTCTTCATCTCCCGATTGTAAAACGAATCGTTATCTATATCCATCCTTACGCATATGGCGACAGTGGTCCATCATCGTATCGATCGAGTGTGACCATTATTCACCATCAGAAGATGCTGCGAGTGGTTTCATACACAGCACAAGAGATTTGTTCAGGATGACAAATGACATTTATCGTTTGATTACACCGTTCTTCTTGGCGTTCGTCAGTCGGGGACGTCTGAAGAGAAGGGAGATCGTGAAGAGGGCAACGGCGACACCTGACACAGACATGGCAATCAGTGGCGTCTGCTTTTGTGATCCTCTCTCCAAGACACAAGTCTTTGGCTCGGCGGGGTCGTAGTAGACGATCACATCTGTGCCCACTCTCAAGTTCTTGGCCTATACGTGTTATGATGTCATCGTACGTAACTCGAAATCCACCTGAGATCTCGCGTCCTCCTCGGTGGTGAAATCCTCGGCGAATCTGATCTTCTTGCCTCTGAACCATTCACCGTTGACCTGTGAAGATTCAATTTAAGATGCGTTGAATGTGATCGCACCTTGTAAGAGTATTCGACGTCTAGCGCCCACATCTTTTTGGTACCTGAGCCAGTTGGAAGCCTTCTCAACGAAGTCGAGCTCTTTTCGATCATGCCTGGGAGATCTTAAATGACGTGGACAGAATCACGTGACGATGGACGACATGATGTTCATTTCTTACCCTCAGTCGACGGCCAAGACAGCGATTTCCTTCCCATTCGGAAATCATGGATGAGATCGCGAAGGAGATCTCCGTACCAGAGACCGTAGGTGCACATGCATACAACCAGGAGCTGGAAATCATCAACGAGGAGATGATGCGGTCGGACTCACGACGGCCAAGACCCAGGTGCCGAGCTTGTCTCGCTTTGGGTTGCGGCTGGGTAATCTTCTAAACTTGGGCAGCTTCTTCTTCAGAGGTGATTCCGTGAATATCGTGGTGATGATACCTCGACTCAACTCAGGCTGAAAATGAGGTCGTGGTGGTATCAGCTCATTCAAAATGCATCGGCCGGTCGAAGGTCTGAAGCTCAACAATGGTTTCCTCAAAGTGGATACACGAAATGTGTTACACAGGTTGGCACGACCGAATAGGAGAAGAGACATGATGCGTGTGTCTGATGATGCGTGACGGTCGAAATTTCGTGATAAATCGTTTTCATTTGTTTTAATGATGTCATATAACAACCTGCCAATGATAGACTCTGAAGCACGTACACGATCGAAAACAAGAGAGAATAGAGGACGTCCAATATCATACAAATATTTATCACAGAGCCCTTCTGTGGTGTCAAATAGTGCACGAAAATAAAGTCTGGCTGGTATTGATGAACTGCCACTCCGCTTCGGTGTTGAGCCAGTTGTCTTCCGCAGGCAGACTTAGGGGCGAGATCAACATGTCCATCCAAGTTCCTCTCACGGTCAGAGTCAATCTCTCATCGGAATGGATGGGCGATTGAGCCACGTTCGGATGTTCCGGATCGCTGGTGTATGAGTCGCTCCGGTTCCATTCCTCAACGTCTTCGTCTGTGTCCTCCGTTGGAGTCATCGTGTTGAGCGTCGGCTCTTTCTTCTATCGGAGGTGAGCATAATATATCCTCCATAACTTTAAGAGTACAACTTCTTACCTCGATGTGGATGGGAGAATGAGATGCTGATCCTTCTTGAACGTGTTTGACCTTTGTACGCTTTGACCTCTCTCCAGAAACATGGTGGAAGGGACACACTCCGACCCTCTGGCATGGTCTTCTAAATTTGTTCGCATGCCCGCAGACTTCGAACCCTTTCTCTGCGTTCGTCCACTGCATTTGCATTTTAGAAAGACATGAGAAAGTCTGCGAACCTTTCTCTTCTGTGGTTTGTCCTTGTTCTCCTTCTTTAATTCGGTCTTTCCGATATTCGAGACGGCTGCGGCTTCCATCATGCTTTGGTGTGGGGGTGTGATAATTACCTTTGAAGGTGGGTGACTTGAGAGAACTGAGACGCCCAGGGACTGTCTCGTTTGATTTTACGCATTTTGACGGTAAGATAGGGAAATGAAGGCCCTTTTTCGGGCACCGTGTCGAAATCGCATTCACATCGTCCATCTTGTTTCCCTGTGTGCAGGGAGAGCAAGGAGAGGAAGCTTCCGATAGAGAGCTGACACTAGAGAGGAGGCCTCGTCTCTCGCGTGACTCTCTCCTCGTCTACGTGATCACATCGTAAGACGGCAACGTGCGTGATCGAGGAGAGGAAGAGAAAGAGAGAGAACTGCGTAGAGCTGAGAAGTTTATAGCGACGAGAGAAATTGCGATCGATATAAGTGGTGTAAGGTCCTTCAAGCCGTATGGAAGGGAGTACTGGCGATGACAGCTGAATATCTCCATTCCTAGAAAAGGGGAAATCCACCGGATTTAGAGATAAGGATGTCAGGGTAACGCAAACAGTTGCAGGAGTTCTCAAAGGGGAGGTCCAGGTTCGCAGCAAGAGATCGCGGAGGCTGTAATGAAACCGCCTTGCGTGTAATATCCCACGGTTGGGTGTCTTCAATCGACCCGCACGGGTGGGTGTATTGTCCCGTACGATGAACACATCATCCGTCCCATGACCTCTTGATCGATTGACGACGATGATGTGGCGATGAGCCACCAGGAATGAGAGGAGGGATATAGAGCATGAGACCTCTGCACGAGCGGCCGGAAACGTCAGCCCACACGTGTGCAAAGAATAAAACGAAATAAAAAAAGTCGGAATTGTTCACCGAACGTGTTGGAAGGGAGAAGCAAAACCATTTTTCAAGAGGAGCAGAACAACTCATCTACATCTTTATCCGTTTGTGCGTCAGTCTCGATCATAAACATCTCTTCTCCCCGCAAAGAGGTACCGAATCTACCTCATACATAAACAAATCTGATCGATTGTGCACAGGTACGATTCATTCGATACACATAAGATGAGCCTGAGAAGAGAGGTGAGTCTTTTGTAACCCCGGACGTTTCGTCTGAGTCATCCTTAAAGACTTTGGATGAGCAGCAATACGCCAGCGATAATAGTGCAATCAGCACGGAAGGACAAGTCAGTTCATTTTGTTGTTTACTCTTGTCATATCGATTTACATCATCCAGGCCCCGGATGATGCTTCGGATATAGACGAAGACGAACACAGGAGAGATATGGAATTGGGAGCTACGGACGAAGAGAACAATTATGACCGAGAGATTTCCGTTACCATCAATGACCGCACCCAAACTGAACATGAGGTAATCATCACCTGCTCTCTCTTCACGTAACAAACGAAACTCACAGAACATCGTCACCGAGCAGTATCCAGCCAATCTCACTTGGTCAGATCTTCGAACGCAGATCCTCCGCAAATACAACAAGAACCCCACAGATCACTGTCTGAGGGTGACCCCATCACATCGACGTCATCTCACCTTCCATCAGTTCTCATTGGACGGAACAAACGAGCTCACCACGGACGATCGAGTCCAACTCAAACAGCTCAACGTCAATGACAATCTACAATGCTTCATCTTCAACACCCACACCGAAGACAGGCGAGTCCCCTCGTCTCATCCGTTTCTGACCGTGTGCAGCAGCAGTGATGGTGATGATTCAGAGAATCTGCACAACTCGAGACCTTTCAGCGGACAGTCTTGGGCTTCCTCTTCAGGAGGTAGTGGTCGATGGGACGGTGAGATCATGATGATGATGATGATGATGATGACA
The DNA here is from genome assembly GCA_003024175.1 of Planoprotostelium fungivorum. Taxonomy (NCBI): domain Eukaryota; phylum Evosea; class Variosea; order Cavosteliida; family Cavosteliaceae; genus Planoprotostelium; species Planoprotostelium fungivorum. The sequence goes on along the minus strand of MDYQ01000153.1, from coordinate 17,360 downwards.
CGGTGGCAGCAGTCAACCAAGGCAGCGGAGGGCTGACTCGGAGTTCGAGCAGCGATGAGTCGACGTTCTATACGACGTCGACGAACTACAACGTGCCGAAACCACTCCCCCCTGGGTTGATTGGCATCCAGAATCAGGGAGCGACTTGTTACCTCAACTCGCTCATCCAATCACTGTGAGACGTCGAACATCTATCTTTTATTCTATTTTATTTCTCACTCGAGACAGCTACATGACCCCGGAATTTCGCAGAATGATCTACATGTTCGAGAGGCCATGGGACAGACTCCTGCGTCAGGTCGATATTTTATTTCATTTTATTCTTTCCCGCCAAAACTGACACGCCGTACAGCTGGAGAGGAAGGGTAGTGAAGCGAGCGAAGACATCATCCTACAGATGCAGATGCTTTTCGCCAGAATGCAGACGTCTAAGAGCGAGCCCGTGTCCACCAGTGGCCTCACCCGTAGCTTCGGCTGGGACAGGTTCGTCTACAACGCGCCGATTCGAAATCGTTCACTGACTCGTTGTAGTTCGGACAATTTCGTCCAGCACGACGTACAAGAATTGAATCGCATTTTGTGTGACAGACTCGAAGACAAGATGAAGGGAAACATCAAGGAAAACAGCCGTGAGTACTGATCGAGTGTACAATGGGGTTTAAGGTTTACGCAGCCACCATCGCCGGTCTGTACAGAGGCATGATGGTCAACATGATCAAATGCACGACCTGCAAGAGGATCTCCAAGCGAGAAGAAGAATTCTACGATATTTCCCTCGTTGTAAAGGGCAAGAAGGTGTCAAACCACAACGCGCCGCGTCGAAATTGAAACAAAATCAGGACGTCCGAGAATCATTAGATGAATTCACAGAAGAGGAGACATTAGAAGAAGAGAACGCTTATCACTGCGACAAGTGCGCCAGCAAGCAGAAGGCCATCAAGAGCACTGTCTTTAAGACTCTACCTAAGATCCTAAACATCCAATTGAAGAGGTGAGAGGTCTCACGCGTGGAGGTGATGACGTGGTGTAGGTTCGAATACGATTGGAACAGCGACACTCGCGTCAAATTAGACGATGACGTGAAATTTCCGCCGTATTTAGACATGTCCGATTACGTTCTCACCCCGGAAGATGAAAACTCGATGAAAAGTCCGAGACCAGAAGGATCCGAGGCCAGCGATCTCGCTACCTCACCCGAAGTACCACGCAGGGAGGAGGTGACGAAATCTCCGCGAAATTTCACCGATATTTCGTCAGAATACGTACGAGCTGTTCGCCATATTGGTCCACTCGGGTAACGCTGGTTACGGTCACTATTACGTGTACATCAAGAATTTCGCCGATGCAAAGTGAGTTCTTCCGCATTTTTCCGGACGAGACACAGCTGAAGCTGCTACTAGGTGGTACAAATTCAACGATGAAACGGTTACGTTCGTGTCAGATCACGACATTTCTGACAGCCAATGGCTCAACGCACCCTCCAGCGGCAACAGACCCTCTTGGATGTCTAACTACGGCCGAGTGAGTGTGAAATCTCGCAGAAAACTGATCGAAATTTCAGTCTACGACGCCGTACATGCTTGTGTACCGACAGAGAGAAGGTGTCAAGATGGAAGACACGAAAGCTTCCACCCCGGTCTCATTTATTTGCGACTCCATCACCCGCGAAGAGGTGGCTCGTTGTAGTCGTCCGGATTCCGAATGACATTCCTAGATTCCGATTCCATTGGTCAACTACATCGAGAGAGAAGCAGAAGAACAAGAGAGGGTGAAGAGAGAGAAGGAAGAAGAAGAGAACACGATCCGCATCACTGTGTACAGGAGCGTCATCGAAAAGCCCGCCATCGAGGTACGTTCGAAATTCAAACGTCGACTTATGGCGGGAAGATCCGTCTCGATCGTAACGCCAAATTCGGCGAACTCCGCGAAAAGTTGATGAAAATTCTGGCCGAAGAGAAGGGAGGCAAGCCTTTCTACCGCATAAGGAGAATGGTGGGACGAAAAAACGCAACGAGGAGACCATCCAAAGAGGTCTATCAGACGTCAGACGACGCGTGAGCTATCCACGAGCCATCAGGAACCGTTGCTGACGAGAAAAAAACAGGAAGAAATTGTACGATCTACAACTCGACAAGAAGAATTTCGTTTATTTAGAAGAGAGCGGCGATCCATCCATCGAATCCGATCTGTCTTCCACCCCCGACGACGTAACTCGAAATTTCATCGGGATCCCGACTGACATTCGCAGATGCGATTCCTATCGCTTCGCGTGTGGAATCCCGCAGAAGAAAGACCGTCGACTCTGGCCGATCTATCTCTACCGGCCAACATGAAATTATCGGAATTGAGAGAGTATTTGTCCCAGCAGTATCTAGGCGACGTCGATCCCAATCTAGTCATGGTCACTGAAGAAGAGACGGAGAAAGTGAGACACCTCATGACAAATCCAGACATGGACTTGTCTTCTTACAAGTGAGTTGGATGAATATCGTCCATCCTTTCATCAAAGTGAATGATTTTGGTGTGATGTGTCACGCAGGAATAGTTTCCGCGTAGTGTGTATTACATATTTATCAATTCATTTCCTTCTGATATACGTGTTTTTATTGAATCTACAACGATGTAGATTGATACGAAGAGCAGATTGATCACGGGAGACATACTTCACGTTGAGATTGCGACTCAGCCACTGTCCGAATGGAAGTCTGACGTGGAGAGATTCTACAACGACAAACTGAACGAAATCTACGCGACGCTAGAAGAATCTTCTTCTTCCTTTTCCAAGAGGAGACCTCAACCGCTCACCCCCGAGGAAGGTATCTGAAATTCGAATCGTTCCGTTTGGCGGGAATTTTTTCTAACGCGTTGTAGACGAAGCAACGCCGGTCAATGATTGGAGTAAGAGGAGGATCGAGATAGAGGACTTCCTGATATGGAAGGATGCGTCTGTCCTCCGTCTCAAACAATTGATTCAGAAGGCCGTGGGTGAAACAGTGGTACCTCTACCTCACCAGATCCGTGAGTGGCTCGTAGTTGGAGGAGATTTATTCATCTTCACAGGTTTATTCGTAAAGGAATACGCTTATTACGAAGAAAAGTTGGTCGAGCTGAACGAAGACAACGTCAAGGTGAAAATTCTCCGAAAATCGTGAGAAAATTCTGAGAATTTCCAGGGACGTTTGGAAGGAAAATTCCGCAAGCCAGAGCTGATCATGGAGCTGTTGGAGACGGCCGAATATTTTGAGCCCGGAGACATGAATTTGACATCCGTCTACTACAACGAGAAGAGCGAGCCCGCCAAAAATTTCAAGTTGAAAATCAACAAGTCCCAAACTGTTCTCGAGTTGAGACGGGCCGCCGCCGCCGTGGTCGGAATTTCACCGGAAAATCTCCTGGTCAGCCGACACAGCTCGAGCCAACACCACTCGGTGGAAGACGTATACGAGCGTAACTCCGACGTATTGTCCAATCTGTTCATCAACACCAACACCCTCTTACGCTTCGATTACGTACCCTCTCAGTACAATTCCGCATACACCGAAGAGAATCTCGTCTACTTTCAGGTACATCTACAGCGTTGTAGACGGTGGAAATTGACGGAAAATAGATCGTCCAGTTCATCTCCTGGGACGGAGCTCAGATGCAGTGTACCGAGCCTGCCATCGTAGTGCTGCCGTTAGAGGCCAAATTGGCCGACGTCCGCAGAGAAATCGCACACAGGAACGACGTACAACCCAATGAGATCTCCATGGCTTTCGTGGAGAACACGAACACCCTCCCTATCTTCAAGAGGTCTGCGTCAAAGTATTACAGCTCTACCTCTTCGAGCCTTGTCAACAGTCTCGTGAGTGCATCGTGATGATCACGGAGATGATCGCGATCGTCCATGATGGATGACGATGAGCTTGATGATGATCGTGATGCAGGCCCTGTGTGCTTACAAGAAGCGTAGCTTGAGTGACAGCGGTGATGAGCAGGACAAGTCGACACAAGAGATGGAGCTGGTGAGTTTCACATCGATGACGAATCGTGACGTCATCAGGAGGGGAGCCCTGAAGATCAACTCGAAGCGAAGAGGAAGGAGGAAGCCGAGCTGATGGTGAGTTCCATCACATCACCATCATCACCGACACGAACAGTTGATGGAGGAAGACATCACTTTGGACAGTATTCGCATGAGGATCCAATATCGACCTCTATCGGTCATCTGCTGGGAAGATACTCGTAAGAACTGCAAACCAACGAAAGCTGTCGCCGCTGCCAAGCATAAGAGAAACTTTGAAGGAGAGAGCTTGAAAATAAAGAGTTGAACCCGTCAGCAAGAAAAAAATGCGTGTCATTATAAAATTAGTCCATGAGCAACGCCAGGTGCTTCAAGCTCGAGCACTTATCGAAAGAGATCAGACATTTACGCCTGGGTGGCGACGAGAGGATGACTTTGGATGACTGTACGAAGCTATCGAGATGGATGATGGACATGATGGGACAATTGAGGACGATCGAATTGTGGTGTGAGTGCATCTGTGTGGTGGGGTTATGTATTTACGTTCTGAAACCTGATCATGTAGATGTGAATCTTGGCTCGATGGGATGCAAGGTGCTTATGGAGGCTCTTAAATACGACGGAAACGTATTTCGCCTCTCACTCAGAGGTGATCTGAAGCGGATCACATGAGAGCACTGAAAATGAGATCAGGAAACTCCATCGGTAGCGACGGTGGCTTATACATATCTGAGATGCTTCAATATAATACGAAACTGCAAGTTTTGGACATCTCAGGTGAGCACCGCAACCTGAGAGAAGGAGGGAATATAGAATGTAGGTTGTTACGTCGGCACACTGGGCGCCACAGCTATCGCTGATAGTTTGAAAACGAATGAGACACTATCGGCTCTCATTCTCGACAGTGAGCTTGGTCATTTCATCGTTCCTCTTCGCTGACACCGTCACAGACAATGGTATTGGCAAGGCAGGGGCCAAAGACTTGGCCACCGTTTTAGAGATGAATTCGACTCTCCGCCAACTTTATCTAAACGGTGTGTTCTCAAATAGCATTGTCTGATGCAATGCAGAACAACAATTGGAAGATGAAACCGCTCTGGTTTTTGCGAGAATGTTATCTCTCAACTCCAGACTCGAAATCCTCAGTCTCCCAAGTGAATAGAGTACGAAGTTGATGATGTGATGTGATTTGAACGCAGATTGTGGCATCACTGATCGTGGAGCTCAACATCTCCTGGATGCATTGCGAAGCAATTCGAGCATTAGGAAGATAACATTGGAGTCCGCAGGAAATGGTATATCAACCCACCTGCTCCGATCCATCGAGGAGAAGATCGCGACGAACCTGAAATGGAGAGAGCAATAAATAGGTCACCCTGACCGCATGATTCCGCTGGTGTTTGTTAGAAAGGTTGTGTGCTTCATGGTTGGCGTATGTGTTTGTAGACGGTGGAAAGGTCCTGTTCGATTTCCCATTATTCTCCTTTTCTTGGGTGAACCAAGACAAACCATCTTCTTATACTTTAGAGACATGGCAAACGCCAACGACTAGTGAGTACGAATCACGCCCATGTTGCTCATTATGTCTCAGCGATTTCCTCTTCAAACTCCTCCTCATCGGTGATTCTGGTGTGGGTAAATCCTCTCTCCTCCTGTGAGTTCTCTTGATATGATTTTCATCCATGTTGCTCCCATTGCATTACCACTTAGCCATCTTCTAATCGAAGACAGCCGATTCGCAGACAACGTCTACACAGATTCTTACATCTCTACTATCGGAGTGGATTTCGTGAGTCGTTTTACATCTGCGCCCGATTTAATTCTCATCCATCCGCAGAAAATCAAGACTCTCACCATCGACAACAAGACCGTCAAACTTCAAATCTGGGATACTGCAGGACAAGGTAACACCCCCACATTTAGAATCCCCCTCACATCTAGAATCCCCCTCACATCCCGTAGAACGTTTCAGAACCATCACCTCTTCTTATTACAGAGGTGCTCATGGTATCATCGTCGTGTACGATGTGACCGACAAGGTATCATTCACCAATGTAAAGCAATGGCTGGGCGAGATCGATCGTTACGCCTGCCAGTCTGTCAACCGTCTTCTCGTCGGTAACAAGGCTGATCTCTTGGAGAAGAAGGTGAACCCATCCGACATCTCATATGACAATCATCTCATCCTCCAAACAGGTTGTCGACACGAACGAAGCCAAAGAGTACGCACAATCCATCAACATCTCCTTCTTGGAGACATCTGCCAAGAGCTCAGAGAATGTAGAGGAGGCGTTCAACCTCATGACAAAGCAGATCAAGGAGAGAGTGTCTAAAGCACCAGAAGTCAAGCCGGCCGGTGGCGGTGGTCTCCCCAAGGCAGGAAAGGAGAGCAAGAAGTGCTGCGCTTGATTTGTCTATAAACAAAGAGAGTCCGAGTGTTTACATGCGCTTTATTTTGTGTCCATGCTCTATGAATTCATCAAAAAGTTCAAGCTCATCTTGGGGTTGTGTGGGACGACGACTGGTTTCCTCGTTGGCTTATTGTTTTCTCTCTCGTCCCTCTCTTGTCGTTTCATCTTTGCCCTCTGATTTGTGAACCATGTCTTGGAGGGATTAGATGCGGCCACACGAACCATCGTCCTCACCCTCACTTTCTTCTCCGACATGTTCGTCTGTTCAGCCAGTTTACGGCACTCCATCTCAGATAGGTTTTGCTTCTGTGCGAATGCTGCCATTAAGACATCGAGTTGATCACTCGTAGTTCGATATATATTGCTCTTCACATCAGGCAGGCGTTGCATTTTAGATTTAGAGGATATGTTTCGATGGCACGTCTGATCCACATCGTGTAGAGAAGAAGATGGTTCTGACTTTCTACTCTCTACATATGGAAAGAGGTGTGCCACCTGTTTCTCTTCCATGGTCATGGGTGGAGACCTTCCTCGTACTGGTGCGGAAATGACTGAGGTAAGCTGCTACCTTTTGTTCCGTTTGGCCTGATGCATACCCCCGCAGACGTACCTCACGGTGAAAAAGGTGACCTTCAGTGGTCCTCTTAGAGGATATCTTTTGCTCATTTTGTCCTTCTCTGGTACCAGATGGGGTGGAGCTGCTGACCTTATCCTATATGTTTCTCACCTTACGCTTCCATCAGGGCGTGAACTGCGAAAAATCAGCAGCAAAGAGCAGGGTAAGGCGGTTTATTGGTCATTTGAAGTGTGCAACGTCTTCAGAGGTGACCCCTCTGATGACGACAGAGAAACGCAGTGTTTAGAGATCGATGCCTGTGAAGAGGTCCGTGGCTTCCGTTCTGGTTCCTGTCTCTCCACCTGGATGAAGACAGTCTATACGTATGAGTATGTGCGCGTGTACTGAAAACGTTGCGTACCTACGTAAATTCTAAAGCTTTACGCAGAAAGGAGGAGAGATCGCTGGCTCTCACATGTGAGATGTGTATGTCGTCAATATAAGTCAGCATCACAGTTGAGATGGTGACGTCCAATATATTGGGTCATAATTACGACTATGTGGAGAGAAATAAAGATGTTTGTAGATGGACGCAAGGTGATCTCATCAAAAATCAGATCACAGAGTGGACCGATTACGACAAGGAGGAGTTTCGAGGCCAGTTGATCCATTATAGACATGCAGAAAGTTAATCATCTCAAGAATGAGCTGCGACACCTGTATAAGCTGAAGGCTGTGTCCGATCAGAAGCTAAAGCATATAGAGACTGTAGAAAAGGGAGATAAACCGGCTCCACGTAGACCTGTGACACAGGTGAGGATCACATGTTATGATTTCCATCATCCACACTCTAAATCGTCTCATGAAACGGAATCTATTCTATAAAATAGAATATAATCATCTATTTGAAAACATGACCCATCTATTTGTGAACATATGTCCAGGAGGTAGATAGAAGTCAGGCAGCCAAGAGACCAAGAGAAGAGCTAGACGCTCCATGGGAGCACAGCAAGGTCCCACAACAAGGTGAAATCAGAATCAGAATCATCACCATCACAATCGATTGATGCCTCCACAGAAGCCGCCAGACATAGGAGAGACGAAGTGAACAAGAAAGTTCGACCGAACGAAGAGCAGAGAGGTGGAAGAGAAGAGAGAGACAGAACGAGCCAGCGCGATGGTCGGGATGGAAGAGACGTGCAAGCCAGAGACATCCGCGGCAGAGGAGAAAACAGAGATAGAAGAGAAGACAACAGAGACAGAAGAGAAGACAGAGATAGAAGGGGAGGAGACAGAAGAAGAGACGAAGGAAGAGGTGAGCTCGAAATCCAACAATAAAACGAAATAAATCCTTCTCACCTGATTCCCTTCAGAGTCCACGAAAACTGAAAGCGAGCCCGCCCCTGACATCGTGAGCACCTTCTACTCATCTCGTAATACAACAAAACTCACATCCAATCAGAAGAGAGAAGTAGCACCACTCGAAGTGGAGAAACCCAAGCCAAATCTGCGCATAGAAGACCGAACGAGAAGTCGAAGAGTATTTGGTATCCTGCAAGGTCACCTGCAGCAGTTCAAGAAGGAAGCCGATAAGAAAGCGGAAGAGGTGAGAGACTGACGCGACATCCATTCCAACTCGAAAAACTGATGGAGGTAGACCACCAGCCGCGCCGAAATCGAGAGTCGAGTGGAAGCACAAGTCAGAGAGGAACACGAGGCTTATCTAAAGAAGCAAGCGGCCAAGATGCAAGAAGACAAGGAGAAGTATTTGTCCGTGCAAGCCGAATTCAAGAGAAGAGAAGCCGAATTGGAAGAAGCCATCGTGGTGAGTCACTCGTGATGCCTCGTAATCGTCTCCGTGTGTAGAGCTGACGGACGCAGGCTGCCGTCGTAGAAGGTCACCACAGGCAGCTGTCTGTGTGGGAAAAGACTACCGCTCAGCCTGTCATCTTCTGGCAGGTGAATCCTACGTTCAGAAAACCATTGGAGGCTGAGGCCACGGGTCACGAAGAGAAGAGGAGTGAAGAGGGAGACAACGATGAGTCGAACGGAAAGAGAGGGGCCAGGGGGGGAGACGAAGAGGTGAGAGGGCGGGGGAGGGTCGGGAGTGACTCGTTGTAGATGGAGGAGACGAGCGAGGTGAAGGAGGAGAAGGTGGAAGAGAGGACGGAGGAGCAGATGGAAGTGAAGGAAGAGAAGGAGTGATCGTAATACATCTCTTCTATCGAGTAGCCTTGCTGTAATATTGTCTGTTGTATCGAGCGGCGTCCAAACGTCTCAGCATGATGATGATGAAGAGGATAAAGTCGATCGTGGGCAGAGTCTTCTGAAGAGTGTGCCTCTCACTGTGTTATACGAAGAACGCAGACAGCTACGATCATACCAGACTGAAAGCCCACGAACCCATTCCGAACTCGTAAGGTAAGCAGTCGTGGGCGATGCTAATACTGTGATGGGAGACCGCACGGGAATCCATCGTGTCGTAGCTTTTGCTACATCAACTTCATAATCGCTGAATGACCGCAACTGCATCATAAAACGGACGGTTCGATTTTGTGATTTTGAGTCGCCTAGTATCGTACGCCACTCGCCTTTCCAAAAACATCAAGCATTCGTGGTCTAATGGTATGATGTCTGCCTTCCAAGCAGGCGAACCGGGTTCGATTCCCGGCGGATGCACTTCCTTTTGCTGATCGCAGATCAGGATATTTTCGTCAAGGTCGATCTGAGGTACTGGGTAAACGGAGAAGCAACGCATGAGGGTGAGCATGGACCATCGCCATTTATATAGCAAAAGGAAGTGCATCCGCTGGGAATCAATAGTCGTCCACATTCACATCGAGCTCGTTGTGATGTCGAGAACCTCCAGCCACTCCATCGGACGTCTCGTTTGTCTCTCTGTCACGACAAGAAACACAGGGACTCGATGTCACACGGACATTTGCCACAAGGGAAAACGCCTCGGACGCTTCGCCTTTCAACTTTGTCCAAGTCACACGTCTTTCAACGTGGAACCTTCTTCTGTGGCAGACATCCTTCGTTTTCATCTCTTTTTCTCCTCCTCAGGCGAACAGAACCACTCGAAGTCGGGTTACTTCTGCAACACAAGTCAGAAAAAAGTGAAACGTTGCGAATTCGTGTGGAGACAAGACTGAGCCTCACACCAGCATATCAATCTCACGGCGCAAGATGCAAGCAGCAGACTTCTATATCGACAGCATGAGTGAGCCTGTACGAGAGGCCTTCGTGTCACAAGTGGCCTTCGCCCTGCAGAAGGGGCGCTATCTCTACATGCGGCCACGACATCACGTGATCCGACCAAAGTCTGAAGAAGATGGAAGGAGGAAGGGCAACCTCACGACAGCCGAGCAGCAGCTCATGCTGGAACAAGCTTTCTTAAAGAAAGAGAAGCCGACGCCGACAGAGTACACCATGCTGGCTGAGAGAATCAAATTACCGGAGACGCGAGTGAAGACATGGTTTCAGAATCGCCGAACGAGGTTTGCATTTTGATCTCAACTCCAATTTTCATCGAGTAACAATGCAACAGAGAGAATCGACTTCGAAAACAGAGCACATCAACAGCGTGCAAAGAATCAGAACAACATGTAAATAACATCATGAAGATGGACGTAAACTTTCTGGTCAACATTGTATAAACTGAGCCAGGGACTCGTTTTCTTCGTTCATGACCTGAGATTCACACCTGTCTCACAATCGCATCTTTGCCAAGATGCAGTGCAGGAGACCTTGTGGGACCGTGGGTTCGATGTGAGCACGTCTCTGTCACAAAACGTAGTTGGCTTAGATGCGGATCCTCACACAGCATCACATCAACAATATTTGATTCTATTTGAGTTCACTCGCCACAGCAAACACACGCAACTTGACCTAAGACCACGAATGCCTTGCAACGCAACACGATCATCACGCGGTGGACGGATAAAAGTGGGCGCATGATGGAACATCCATCGAGCGAACGACACAACACAAACACATCTATCAATTCGACGAGACCATCACAGACTTGATCAACTCCCTTCCGCTTTCTTCTTTATATCTTCACACCACCACCGCTTGCGTTCTCGATGGTGATGGTTCTTGGTTCATCACAGCTGCATCTGTCTTCTTGGTTGACCAGAAGTTCATCCATGTACTCTGTTTCTTCTCTTTCAGCAGCCACTTGTGGTTGGCTACTTCCTCTAAACTGGCCCTCTTGTCGGCGTCACCTTGCAGACACATGCTAATCAGCTGTTTGGCTTCGACCGATACGGTGTGATATGGGTTACGATGGTCTGCAAATTCGACGGTGGGGTGAGGTTGTCCGTTGGAGATAGCCTCCGCTCTCGATTGGAAACCGAATGGTAACTCAGCGTATAGCATGATGTACTTGTGATGGTCAGATGGATAATGGCGGGAAAATGAGAGACTCACCAATACGGTTCCGAGAGACCAGACGTCGGCTTTGAATGGGCAGTAAGGTGTCCTGCGAGAGAATGAGTCGATGAAATGTGAATGTTTTAATGTATCTTACCTTCTCAAGACCTCTGGTGAGACGTAGTCGTGTGAGCCACAGTATGATCTAGACAGCATGCCGGGGTTGATCTTCTCACATAACCCGTAATCAATCAGCCGAACAGAAGAATCCTTCTCTGTTATCATAATCTGTCCATTTTTAGAAGAGAAGATGAATCAATGAGACCCACATTCTCTAACTTGATATCGTGGTGTGCGAACCCCTGTTTGTGTGTGTATGTGACTGCGTTGACGAGTTGTCTAAAAATTCTCTTGGCCTCTTTCTCTTGCATGGAGATCTCAAAGTTGTTGACGGAGAGGATGGCAAAGAGATCGAGCCCCCGAATGTAATCGATGACAATGTATGCATAATTGCCGTCTTCGAACTCTGTGATGTACTTGACGATTCTCTTGTGTGAAAGCTTGTGTCCGGCTTCTATCTCCCCCTCTATGAGGATCTCTGATACTCCCAATTTGTTGATTTTCTTGATGACGACCTTGTTTCCCTTCTTGTTGGTAGCGAGAAAGACTTCTCGGTTGGATGTCTTTGACAAAGTCTTCTCGATGTTGTAACTGGCGAGTGATTTCATTGTGTGGATTGAACTACTGATGGTACTGAATATAGCTGTGTCGTTGTTGCGTTCGTGCGTACGTGAGTGATGTGATAGCTGTAAATGGCATCAGTACCAGCTACCACCCATCATCGAGCAACCCCGCATCATACAAGCGTCTCTCACCTTCAAAGGCGTTTCCTCTAAACCTTCTCAACCTGGTGTTGCTCTCTGTTCGTATTTGCGTGAGCAGCTCAGCCACTCCGCCTCTCTTCAAAACACAACGAAATCCCCCCTCGTTTTCTTCTTCGGTGTCGACAGCAGCCGCCGAATTAGACGGTCGACGCGTTTTTCATCCCCTTACGCTTCTCAAAGGAGAGGCACACCAACAGCACTCCAAATGCTTCGATCAATTGGGTCAAAGGTGACGCTCAGAGTCTATTATATGCTTCGTATAAAGAAGAAGGTGCCGAAATTCAGCCGAAAAACGTTTATCTCTTGTCTCGTTCTCACAGCTCCCACCACTTCTTGCTCTCTTCTCTCTTTCTTATCTCCTTAGCCTTCACAATGTTGAGAGAACGCCTGAGATGGGATGATGCTCACCATGTTGTAAAAGTCACCGGCTCCTTGGTTCAGTTCTTCGGACTTGTCGGACAGTTGTTGTAACTTCTCTCCTCGTTCTTGAAGGGCTTGGATGTTACGGTTCATGATGTTTGATGTCGATTGGACCTGATTGGGGTGAGTTATCACATGATATCACATCACATCACCTCTTGTCGTGTCGCATCAGCTCGACTCTGAGAGCTCTGAGTGGCCGTTCTGTCTGATGCTGTGCCTCTATCATTCGATGTGCTCCTGCTCTTTCCAACTAATGTCCATCAGTGACATCGTGAGGTAGTCCGCGTCACTCACACAACTGTTCGTAATCCACTGCAGTTGGCGTGGCCTTCTTTGAATTGAAGATACTCAACTGTCGAAGCCTCAGATGATTCATCGATGTTATTCACGCCAACGATGGTCTTGCGTTGACGATGTCCGATGATGCATGATGTCTGATGATGTACGATGTTTGATGCACGATGTTTGATGATATTTGATGATGTACCGTTTTTTTCATGACCGAACCGTATTCTGGTTTGATGGGCTGCTTCACATCCGAACTGTACAGCTTCATGTACTGCCTCCTCGTATCTACAACCGGCCCCGAATGCCTCCTCTCCACTCTCTCCTCCTGCGCGGGAAATCAGAATTGGGACTCTTTCTTTTCCTCACCACGGCCGACACGATGTAAGAGATGTAGACGCAAGTTGGACTGATCTGTGCGATCAAATGTCCACCGATAGACAGAGACACGTCGCTGTAGATGTCCGGCAGCATCTGGATGTTGGTGATGAGTTCCAGTTGAACTGAATAGCAGGTGAGCTGTTGAGGACCTTCTAATGCCAGTATGTAGTTCTCTCCTGTCGATTGGGTCAGTCAGGGAAGAGAGAAGAGGTGAACCTGTGTTAGGGTGTCTCGCGTAAACCACCTGCATCTCGTCAACATCTAATCATCTCATCATCGCAATCACGATCATCGAGATCGTCATCATCAGCATCATCACCTTCTTGCACGGACTCTTGAATTGCACCTTTGACAATTTCTTCACGACGACTTCTCCCTTCTGTCCGTAACTCACGTACAATAGATTCAGAGCCAATGGACTACCACAGAGGACAAACGATCCGTTGTTGTTCTCGTCGGCTGATCTCATCGAGTACTCTTCCATGCCTTCTCCTTGGCGGGAAATCCATTCGAGGAAAATGATATTCTCCGAAGCACCAGCCTTCTTCGGTTCCACCAACGTGTTGATCTACAGCGTTGTAGATGATGAATAAGAGGAAATAAATACCTGCCAATTCTGGAGGTGGACTCCCAGGAGGGCTCCGTGTTGGGTTCCCACGAGCATACCCTGTTACGTGTCATTACGTGCGATGACGTCACGTGACGTCATCACTTGGTACAGCCCGGAGGTTGATGGTACCATTCCAAAGCAGACGGATGTCGGAATATCACCGGTCCATTGCTTGTCCATCAGTAACGCTTTATCACCATGCGGCTCGATCTACAACGTTGTAGATGGATCGAGAATAGAAATTGTCACCTTCGTGACGACCGGTGGATCTTCCCTGGGGGGACGAGCGGGGACGGGTGGGGGCACGATATTTTGTGCCTCCCCCCTCAGCGCCTCCCTCGAATCTGATCTCTTTCTCTCCTCCCCCGTTCCAAACTCAGAGAAGCTACTGAACATCTCATCTTCTCCCTCCTTCTCCTCTTTCTGAGCCGTCTGCATCTGTCCTTGTCCCTGCATCTGCTGTTGCTGCTGCTGTAAGGCGGCCAGTCTCTGTCTCTCCCTCTCCCTCTGCTTCTCTTCTTCCAATGCCTCTCGGATGACTTGTTCGTTCAGCGGTGGATTCCTACCCTTTGGAGAGTTGGTGAAAGTCTTATTCGAATAGAACTTGGGGGATAAGGTGTTGCTGCGTGGGACAGAAGGAGAAGGAGAAGGATTGTTCTCCAAGGGAGGAAAGAGGAGGGAGAAATCAAAGACGGACATGAAGCCGTCTCGGTCGCAGATGGACATTCTGATGGATTTAGGGTTTAAGGTTGTACGGTCACGTGACTCACTTTTTCCATTGGGGGAGGATGCTGATCGACGCGATGGAGGAACCAAAGTGCATGACACTGATCAACTGGTACGGTGAGTGGTGTGTGTTCCCTGGGAATAAAGAAATTTCGATGGGATTTCACCTTCATGTTCGTTGTAGTTCGCATGGGTTTACGACTGAGAACGAAGCTCTTGCGACCCGAAGCTTCATCTACAACTTGATTGTACTGATGACGTCATCAACGATGAAATGTCACGGAAAACTCACGATCAGGGTATCCGTCTTGTGAAGCTGTACGTTACCCTCCACGCTCAACAGGTACACCTGCCCACGTTAGATGAAATTCCGACGAATTTTCACCGACCACTCCTCTCTCGGTAACCATCATGAGGAAGGGTATGGGGTAGTCTCTCAGTATCAAATGGGTCAGCTTGCGGCCGTCTGGTTCCTCATCGCTCATGATGGTCTCAAACTCGATCTGATTGACCAAGACGGGAGTGGATGAGGGATACTGATCGAGCCACATGGACAGAACGGCGGTGGTGTGTCGCCTGAATGGGTCAGTGATGACGTGTGATGACGTCATACCAGGTTACGTAGATCTCGCGAGGGTATGGATCCTCTACATTACCAAAGGAGGACAAGTCGGTCACGTTGTGAGGCCAACACTGAGACGGTTTGGGCGGGAAGATGGAATTTGGGACGGCGGGAAAATTGGGACTCACCTTGTACTGGGTGAGAGCCTCTCGTGGCCTGGCGGCTCCGCAGAGATCGCGTAAGACGCTCCTGTCACTGCACTGCAATATGGTGGAGAATTGAGTGAAATTTCGATACGTAAAGAAGGTGGGGATGGGTACCGAGGTGAATCTACAACGTTGTAGATGAGTCGAAATGAACGCGAATCATCACTTGTCCAATAGCGTCTGTACGTGCAGGGCGCCAGAATTATCTACCAGAGCGAAGCTGATGCTGTTGTCTCTCTCGTACACTATTTCATCTGAATAAAGCGTTGTAGATCACTCCTCTCACCCCACAATTGACTGTTCATGATCTGAAATCTCAAAATGGCGGGAACGGGGTCCTCCTGCGTCCCCTTGTACCCTATCTTTGTCGTCCTCCTCTTTCCTTGCATGAAATTTCCGTGAATGAGTGAGAGTTGTAGTTCGTTGCCCTCCAGCCCAGACGAGATATTTCCACCGTGAACGAAAATAAAATCGTCACTTTTTTACATTCAGTGGAGAATGAAAGACATCACCATCATGTGATGAGATGATGCGATCAGATCGTGCAGATGGAAGAAATTCAATGTCTCACTTTTTCGACTGGGACCATTGGATATCTACAACGGGTGTCCTCACGCCTTCACCAGCAGCGACTGTCTGGCGTCACGAAAGATTGAGCCGGACACAATGATCGAGACACTCACCTCCCAATACTTCCTTGGGTGGAATCAACTCTTCGGTGTTTCTGAATTTTTCTGAAAAATGCCACAGGATTATCCTTCCATCGTGGAATCCACACAAGATGTCTTTACCGTCAGGTGACCAGCAGGCCGAGCGAGGTGACTGTGATGAACATCAGCGAGTGGAAGAATAAAATGAAATAAAATGGATTCCGAGGAAATTTTTCTCACGGCGGGAGATGGAGTACCCTCTGATGAAGATGAGAAGACGACAACTCTCTCCTTCTTTACGACGTTCAATAGAACTAGAATTCCAGTGCTATAGACGATGAGCATCTCCTCGTCGTTGGCGGGACATGACATCATGGACACGATGGAGGGTGGCTCTCCACTCGATTTGACCTGTTCTAGTCAGAAGATCTCCTATCTCTGTCGTTGCATCATCACCTTGGGAAAATCACTCAATGCATCGCGGTAGCCAAAGGTGAAGCTCTCAGAGAACATGCCATTGTCTATGCGAAACAGCAGGATGACTCCCGAAGAAGTACCGATGTAAAGGATGGGTGCACATGGAGGGTTATAAAGACATGTGTACTTGTCTTGTCCGCTTCGAGGTGATCGGGAGATCATACTACCGTCATCGACCTTCCAGACGGAGATGCAACCGTCCTCTTGAACGCAGATGACTCGTCCCTGTTTCGAAATGAGTTGGATGGGCGATAACACTAGATTCACCTGATTGATTTGAAAGAGGAGATATTGCAATGGAGATCCTGGACTGAGGTGGATGAGAGAAGATGGAACTTCTGGACCTGACCACGCGCCGTGCGACACATTTCCAAAGGTAATCAGAGTCAAGGACAGTGGAAATTCAGATCTCGATGTGGAGAATTGAAAGGATATATTTGTACGAAAGAACCACTGCCGATGGCGAATAACTTCTGTAATGGATCATATGCTGTCAGAATGGGTGAAGAAGACAATGGAGTACCCAATAGTCCCCTGACATCGATCTATGATACCAGCGTCTCAGTTCATTCTGCATCGCACTCTCATCACCTGTGGAACAAAGTTGGACGCCTTCAGATGTGAAGTTCTCAATTGGTTGCCCTCTGTTTCCTTCAGCCCGAGGACCGTCTTAAAACGGGACAGCATGTTGTTGTCCCTTCTTTTCGAGATGCGGATGGTGAGATGAAAGAAATGTTTGTAGTCTGACAAGGTTATGACACGACGTGAGCATGAGACACACCCTTCGTCCCTGCTGCTGTTCTTACATC